>JBBKCR010000128.1:18770584-18780711 GCA_037577295.1 Ladigesia roloffi | reverse complement strand
CGATTATTCGACTAATCGCTAAAATGCGGGAGTGTTAGTCGACTAGGAATATCTTTAGTCGGGGGCAGCCCTACTAATTAATGACAGAAGACCCACAAATGCATTCTTCATGTTCAAACACAGGTCTGGCTCCCTCTTCTCGTGCAGACGGTCACATCACATCCGAGGCCATGACACCCACCACCCCCACCTCTAGCAGTCAGAACCGACTGGGGGGAGCACCCTCCCTTAACGTGATCTCGGGCTTGGCCAGCGCTCCTGGCATGGATCAGGTGAAAAGCGGGAGCTTGGCAGGGATGCTGGGACCACAACCCAAGGCCCCGCGGGGCCGTAAAAAGATCAAAGCAGAGAACAACACCGGCCCCTTGCTGGTGGTACCCTACCCCATCTTGGCCTCAGGCCCTGACCAGTCAGTCACCATCGCCAAAGAGGGGAAAACCTACAGGTGTGAATATTCATGCTCAGTTCAAGGTTATAGGATTGGTATTAAGTACAGATTTACAGTATGACTAAACCTATTATATAGGTCCACAAATATAAATTTCACATTATAAATGAAAACACATCACCTTTAAATGACACACATGGTCATTCTAAATAATTACCATGCTTCAGAAAGTGTGGGGCTTTTCTTTAACTACATTAGACAATAATGGAACTGAAAGAGAGAGACATCATTCAATTGGTTGGAGTTTAACAGCAGTGTGTATGGAATAGATTGTGACGCTCAGTATGGCGGCTGTATTATATGAAGGTCCAGGGTAAATATTTAAGTGGCGGTCAGTTCCTCTTGTTGTGGAGATAAGCCCAAACTGGTTTGATCCCAACAAGTTTTATTTCTACATTCAATTTATAAAGTACAGGAATCATGATTGTGTCACAGTTTCCCAGTATGCACTGCTCTGACTTCTTGGATGTGTGTATTCTGTGCAGGTGTAAAGTGTGTCCACTCACCTTCTTCAACAAGTCAGAGATGCAGATTCATTCCAAGTCCCACACAGAGGCCAAACCCCACAAGTGTCCGCACTGTTCAAAGTCTTTTGCCAATGCTTCATATCTAGCGCAGCATCTCCGGATTCACTTAGGGATCAAGCCTTACCACTGCTCCTACTGCGAGAACTCCTTCCGCCAGTTATCTCACCTGCAACAGCACACCAGGTCAGTGCCTCTAATGAAGCCCATCCTTCGAGTCATAAATTAATATTCACATTTCATACCAAGACGTGTGTTGCCCAGTGCATCAGGAGGCTCTGTAGAGAATTGTGAAGTATGTTTTTGTATTATATAATTTATTATATTATATTATTATGTTATTATTTATTTAATTTTTTTTATAGGATTCACACTGGAGACAGACCGTATAAGTGTGCCCAACCTGGATGTGAAAAGGCATTTACTCAACTGTCAAATTTACAGGTGAGTGTGACACAAAAAAGAGAAGTGTGCTTTGTGATCGGTGCAGCAGCATGACAGACTGGCCATTGTCTAATTCAGCGTTGTCCATTACTGCTTACTGTGGAAATATGCAAACAATAAATGGAATATGTTACTGACTTTAGGTAGAGACTGAAGTAGACAATAAATATATAGGACGTTGTTTCTGACAGCAATTTAGGACAGATTACTGCTTTGGAATAGTTCTCTAATCCAATCAAAATGATGGCACTGTACAATGTAGAAGGTGCAGAAGTCATGTGTGCAGTGGACGCTTTGGCTCTGCGCTGCAGCACATTGAAATGAGCATTAATTTGCTGAATTTCGGTCTGCAAATTGAAATTTAGGGATCACTGAAAGCCAACATTTTAAATATATATATACTAATCAGCCCTAACATTAAATAGGTAAGCTGAATAATACTGAGGATGTCATTACATTAACTTGTTATGGTGTGGAACATTTTAGGTAGCAAAGTGGTTTTAGGTAGCAAAAGTGATCCAGGCAAAAGCTAACCGGAGCAGTGGCAGGCTGAAGAGTGCCAAAGGCTGATTAATGTGCAAAGGCAGCGAACGCTAACCTGTCCCACTCAATCATAACACGAGAGCTAATCGAGCACAGATGGCTACAAACGTTAATGCTGTTTGTGTTAAAAAGGTATCAGAACATATGTGTAGTGTGCCGCATATGGGGCTGTGAAGCCACTGACCAATCACAGTGCTCTTGCTGACCCCTGTCCACTGTTAGACAAAGGGTATATGATAAGAATTGGACCACGGAGCAATGGAGGAAGGTGGCCTGTTGTCATTAACTGGGGATGAGATGACACCAGGATGTCCTTGGGGAAGCTGGATAAGGCAGTGTGATGCTCTTGTCAATGTTCTACTGTGAAACTTTTGATTGACACATACCACCCACATGAACACTGCTGTAGAACAAGTCCAAAATCAGGAATCATTCAGGAATGGTTTGAGGAACATGACAAAAAGTCCACGTATTGACTTGGCCCTAAGATCCCCTAGATCTCAATCCAGTTGAGATGTGTCAGACAGACTAGACCAATTCATGGAAGCCCCACATCAGAGCTTACAGGTCTTAAAAGGCTCAGCTCCTTACATCTTGGTACCAGATACCTCAGCACACCTTTAGAGACTTGTGGAGTCCATTTCTGAGCTGTTTTAGCAGCCTGATCCACGATAAGAAGAAGGTGGTTTGAATGTTAATGTGATTGGTTAGATTTATTTCAATATTATTCTGTAACTGACTCCCTCCTAGTTAGCCAAAATTTCTGCTTTAGGTTCTCATTACAATAGTACCTGTCTAAGATATATTAGGCAGCGAATGAACAGTCAGTTCTTGTTTTTTCCTTCATTACCCTTCATCATTTTCCATCACCCACGAGTATCTGATCTGTTGCATCCCGGAAATAAGTCTGACCATAACTTCCATTGTATTCTTAGTCCCATCAGAGGCAGCACAACAAAGACAAACCATACAAGTGTCCCAACTGCTACCGTGCCTACACAGACTCGGCCTCCCTACAGATCCACTTGTCGGCACATGCTGTTAAGAACGCTAAAGCCTACTGCTGCAGTATGTGCGGCCGCGCATACACATCAGTGAGTACCGCCTTTCCTGCACTCACCAACGTCTAAATCTCATAATGTCTAAGCAATAAAGTTCTAGTGGTAAAATGTACAAGGTGCACCAGCATATTGTACTCCGCAAAAGGCAATGGGACTCTGGGGTGGGGGAAGGAAGGTGAGGACTGATGTCTGAGTAATTGTATTCCAGGCAGAAAGCATACCACAATATTTGGGTTTTATGTAGATATAGTCATTTGCGGCAAGCTCTACCATGGGAATAAACTATTTTGAAAATCAGTGTTTCTATGGTGTAATGGAATAAAACTGCATGATTTCAAGTCAAAACCTACCAACTGCACAGTCAGTGAACCATTATCCTCATTACCAAGTTCACTCAATAGTTTTAATTATAATCTTGACACTTGTCCCATTTGTTCCCATTTTCAGGAGACCTACCTTATGAAGCACATGTCCAAACACACAGTGGTTGAGCATCTCGTTAGCCACCATTCTCCACAGAGAACAGAGTCTCCCAGTATCCCCATACGCGTCTCTCTCATCTGATCTTCCCTCTGCTCTTCTCTTTACCTCCTATTCCTTTCAAAAAGGTTGTTTTTTTTTTTTTTTTGTGTGCCAGGCTGCTCTTCTTTAAAGAAAAAAGAAGAGAGAAAAGGAATATGCGACACCCTTGTTCTCAAAGGACACTGTGTCTGCAATATTCATCCATATCCTAGCCATTATGTAATATCTGATGTAGCTGCTTGACTAGCTACGTCTTATCACCTGGTGTCCGAGGTGGGTTAGCACCACGCACCAGTCTAAATGTAAATCAAGACATGCATCCCAAGAACAGAACAATAGGCTGTTTACTTCTTACTTGTTCTCGCATTGTTATCAAGGGTGTGTTAGGGAGACATCCAAAGATAAACTTTAAGCACTTTCTAGTCTTGGGGTTTCAGCTCAGAAGTTTGAATTGTTTTCAGAGGAGGAAGTACGGCCTTAGCTCTGGGGGTAAATGTTTGTTTTTAAAAACAGTAGCTGTGTTTGTGTTGTATCTCCATTTTTAATTTCTATCTCCGTTTTAGCACCATCTGGTTTTACAGGGTAGTGTGTTTAGTTTTAGTGTGGACATGACAAATCCTTCACTTAAAGCTTGGACCTCGGGATAAAAATGTAAAGTAACGTATGTATCAGGCTTGAATGCAGCAGCATTGTGATGAGCACTGTTTCTGGCTAGGGCAGTTCAGGAGATGCATGGATCCTGGGAGGTAACGGGTGGGTCTGTAATTTAAAGTGTGGGCATGGTTGAGTAATGTTCAAGTATTAAACAGAAAGTATAAATCCAATTATATGCACAAATATGACCAGCAGAATGCCTGAAGCAAAATGAAGAAATTTACCAGATTGTATCCACATTTTAAATAGTAAATGCAAAGTAAATCTTGTGGGCCAAAGCTGTGTGTTAAGAACGGTGCTTATATTTTATATTGTCTCAAAAGATGTTTAAATTTGAAACAATTCAGAGGCTCTGAAGACTCCACAAAAATTGTGCAAATATAAGAGCATCGGTATGTATGACTGGGTGCTCTCTAAAATAATCGCTTGCATTAATTACATCACAGATGTACTTGTATATTTCTTTTGTGCAATGTCATGGAAATGAGATTTCCTCCCCTCTACCTTATCATAAGATCAGTCCTAATATTTCTGTAGGGCAAAACTTTTCCCCCCTTATTTTTTTGGCACTTGATCAAACTAATTGCATTAGAGCATTGTCCATTAAATGGAGCAATGTTACAACAGTGGTGCTAGTCAAGTGTGAAATGTCATAACCAGAACCCCATCCCCTGGTCAAGCTGCGATCTGTCATGTACTCTGTTGAGCTTTTTGTTTTATTTTTCTTTGCGTCCACCAGAATGAGCACCACCTAGGCATCTGTGGTCGTAATGGTATAAAGCAGTCACATGTCATGTTAATTTAAAGCCACCAGTTCACAGCAAAAATGAAAAAGGCAGTTACACAAAGCCATGTCTGAAAGCTCATGTCTGAAAATGTTGATGGTTTTGGCTCATAGTGGAGTAATATTGTGAAACATAAAATGGCTCTACAGATTTGTTGTGGATTTAAAGACCAATCCCCTATTTCAGTAATTTAGCAGTTAATGTAACTCGAATCAGAAAGTATTATAATGCATTGTAGTGTAGACGGATGAGTCTGAAGAAAAAAACATCTAACAGTGTTAAAAGGGAATCTGTCTTTTAAGCAGCATAGGAAACGTATTTTGAATGTAAAAAACAGACCGACTTCGCAGACATCTATTTGGTTTTTGTGCAGCGGTCACTAGGGGCACTAGTTAAATCTCCAGGCAAAAATGGTACTCCCTCAGTGTGTACGCTTGATTAATTTAAACATGTGAAAAGATTACAGCTCTAAACAAAAGGTTCCCCTCTCTTAACACATATTACATTAATTCAGTCGCTCCTTATTTCTTGATTTTAAGTTTAAATATTACCTCAGTTCAACTGAAAGTAGTTAATAAATGGAACTCATGGTTCTCTCGTGCTTTGCATCTAGCCTTATGTGCCATGTGGCCTCACGGACTTGATCCAAATAGTTGCAGTTGGATGCAAATAAGGTGAGGCGAGTTTTCATGTTTCGATTATATAATGGTTATTGTTTTTCTTGTGTGATGCAGTATATGCTATAGTTAGTGTGGAGTACAAGTTATTAGTATTCAGTATTTTGCAGAAATTCCCCAGAAGGTAGGCCCAAACAGCCTGTTAGAAAATGAATGTGCGGGTGCTTACTGGTAAAGACTTTCTACACATTTTTGTTTAAATACACCTTTACATGTATAGCTGTGTTAATGCAATCTATTCAATTGCCAGATAAAAAAAAACAAAAACAGACCAACCGCTAAAAACATTAGTACCTAATTCAGTGCAGCAAAACTAGTCCTCAGAACTGTCGATGTGTCCGATTTCTTTGTGTTTTCAAACGATTTCCATTGTTTTGTCTCCAGTTATACTATACCAGTCACTTGTTAAGCTCATACCGTTTCATTGATGAACATTTTAGATACTGCCAGATATTTTTATTAACACATCAATTTGTTTTAATTACCGTTTTACTTTGTTTTGTTTGTTTGTTTTATAGGATCATAAGTAGTAGTTGTTCCTTAGTAGTTTCTATATATATGGCCGCTAAAGAATGATTTATACAGTAATGGTTTACTGATTCATACAAGTGATTTTTTTTTTAAGCATTTGTAAATGTGACCAATGTGTTTGCTTCAGTTAGCCCAATTTTACTTTCATTCATTTCATCTGTATTCCTGGTGCTTATATTCAGAGAAGCTTAAAACAACTCATCAGATTACTGATGTTCCAGTTCCTGTCTGTTACAATCCCCTTCCCCTTATTTGTATTGCAGAGGGACCAGAGTTGTACAACTCTCCCTCATTATTATAAGTCTCTATTGAATGATGGTTTGTGCCTAGGGCAGTGTGTCTTAGAGGCCTAAGAAGAATGTTCAAAAGAAAATATTTTTACATATCAGAGCCCTAATGAGAACATTTTTAGACATTTGTGTTGTAATAGACTGCTAGAGAGTTTAATCTCCGTTTTCTCCTCATTAGTCCCAGTACGTTGGCACTGATTAATTTACGCCATTTAGCTCTTAACCAGTACATCCTAACTACGCCTTTCTTTAAGACTCCTGATCACTTTAGCCAGTTGACCACTTGCCTGAAAACAATACATGTTGAGCTGACCCAATTTATTTACTTGCTAAATCTCCCTAAATCAAATGTGTACCATTACTATAAAATATACCATGTATTCATTAATAGTGCAAATTACAGTACTTTGTTCATTTTTTTTGTATCTGTGTTTTCATTTATTAATAATTTTCTCTGTAAGTATTGATTGTTTTTAATATCCATGCTTTTTCATTTATTTGTAAGCCTTAATTTTACTATCATTGAATGACCGTTGTATTTCTTTTTATCCCCCCCCATGTTGATGGTTTCTGTATTTGGTCTGTTAAGCCTTTTTTATTTTTCCGCATGGGATTCTCTGACCGTAATCGTTATTAATTGTTAACATTATGTATGGCATTGTTATATATGTCTAGAAATTATTACTTTTTTTTTTTCTTCTTCTTCATTTGTCTTGCATCGTGGTCTCTAAGATTTGGCTCAGTATGCACAGACAATACAACAAAAAGAATTTAGAAAATATCAATGTTGAGGACACTTTGTATCTTTATCTTGTTTAATAAACTGAGACTGTTATATATGTGCCGAAATAGTTTTTTGAAATTTCATTGGCATTTTTTACACCGCAGCTAAGGAATGGTTTATGTAGAGCTGATCTCTCACACTGAGACCAGTTGAATGGCAAAAAAATAGGTTTGTCAAAGGTAATTACTGCCATTTTGTTACAGAGTGAACAAGAGATTTGTTATCTTTTAATTATTCAGGTTTTGTAAACATCATTTTTCCTATTCTGGACTTTTATTTCCTTTAAAACAATGCTTTAAAGAACAATTTTGTTCTTTAGAAATTAGTTGGGATATTGTTGGGAGTTTGTAAAAACTAAGGCAAAGTTGTTCAGTTCAGTATTTACACCTACAACAGATAAAACCTGAGAAACTGAACATTTTTGCATTGGACTCTTTATTTCCTTACAGAGCTGTAGTTCTGTGCCGTCATAAACGCTGCTGTTTGTAGGTTTAAAACCTACACCTATCGGCCACAACATTAAAACCATTGACTGATAAATAAAGATCTGAGCAAATTAGTGATGAGCCAAGTGTGGGGTCTTGCCAGTATACAGTGGTTAGTAATTTCCACAAGCAGTCCAAGGATGGACAACCGGTGAACCAGCAACAGGTTCATGAGTGTTCAGGATTTATTGATGTGCAGAATCTGAACTAAGTGTGCCCAAAAGCATTTGATGTGCACCCCAGGTTTGGTGCATATTTGGGGCTGCACAGATTCTTGCTGATGTTTCAGCATGTTTTGAGAGCACTAGGGGAACCTACACAATATACATATATATTAATATTATGGCTGATCAGTATTGACTGTATATAGTGCTGGGGAAATGGTTTTTGCATTCATTTGACACATTTGATTGAACTACTTTCTGGGTAAAATGTACAGACAAGTCAGTATTTTTTTTTTTCAAAACAAAGCTTTTCTTCAGAAAATCAAAACCATTTACACATTTTAAAAAGTAATTGAGCTAACAGGAAAAATATGATTGTCATAACTTCAGAGTCTATGTAATTCCTAAATATTTTTACCATATCCAATGAGATTTTCAGATTGTTTGCTTCTGTTGTTTATATTTATATTTGTTCATCTGTTGCAATAAAGAGACTTTATGAAGTTCTTTATATTTGTTAATATAGAAATGGTGCATATGTTAATTTTGTTTGTGAAACAAGAGTTGGAAGTTATTGTAATTATTTTGTTTTCTACAATGACCACTCTCTTATTTATCAAACAAAAGTTTTAATTCAGGCCTTACATCTGCTTTTGAACTCTTAGGCCTATTTTAAGTGGTTCACATATATGTCCTTTAACACAGCGGTCCCAACCCCAGGCCACGGACTGGTACCGGGGTCAGACCTGTGTGTCATATGGTACCGGTCCACGGTGCTAAAAAGGTTGGGGACCGCTACTTTAACACACCGAATTCCGATAACGCATGCTAGAGTTTAGATCAGGCCCGACCCAACCCGTGTCCGAGCCCAGCCCGGCCCGACACATTATCTGTAATTATAGTCCAGAGCCCGATTGAACCCGACAATTTTTTTAAATACGTGTGATGATTAAAGAAATCAAATGCTTGATCACGGCCCGGCCCGGCCCGGCTCGGGCAGAGAATCTAAACTCTAACGCATGCGAACAGTGTTGCGAACTTAGCGACTTTTCAGACCACCTTGGCGACTTTTTTTTTTTTCAAAAAAGCGCCTAGCGACAAATCTTGCGACTTTTGGACAAAACTTAGCAACTTTCCAAATGTCACCAGTACTGTCCTGTAAGCGCGAGGTCTTGCTTTCCTGGTACATTTCCTCATCTCCGTGTGTCTGCTCTGATCAGTGAGCGCTCCTCCGGCTGAAAGGAGCAGCAGCACACTCCCGTGACCGCACGGCAGCTGACATAGATGTGAATGAGCTGCGCATGTACAAACAAAGTTTCCACAGACCAATCACTTACCTGATTCTCCTTTGCTTGAAATAAAACTTTTTAATTTGACAATTTCTTCTTATTCTTTCTTAGTAATTTCTTTTTTTATCTCTTGAGTCTTCGGGTTTGAGTCGTTAAATAGTTAATCTCTCAAGTCTTCGGGTTTGAGACTTAATAATTCCAATAGAGAAATTATAGGATGTACCGCAGAAGCACATGCGCGTCTGAACGAATCACTCGTTGACGACTTGTTGTTCCTGAGTCATATTAAAGATTCGTTCAAAAAGAAAGAATCGTTCAAGAACAACCCATCACTATGGGAGACGTAGTTTATCAAAACTTACAACTGTCATATACTGTAACCTAATTCATAGGTTTGGTTCAGTCAGTGATAAAAATGTCATGACCATTGTAGCCCAAGTTATAGGTTTGTATTCAATAATACATGGTAAAACAAAAACTGTCTCTTGTAAGTTTGTATGTATTATTGCCAATTTCGTCAGACGAGAAGAGACAAAATATGTTCGTCAACGACCTTTTTTCTATGACTAAGACGAGACGATGATGAGGCTGCAACAGTGTCCAAAAATGCTGACTAAGACTAAATTAACATTCATTATTGTTGACGAATAAAGACGAGACTTCGTCTCTAATTTTTCTATCATGAGATAGTATATTCAACTTTTGCGCCTTCAAAATATTGCGAATGAGTTCGTGCTGCTGCTGCCTGTCTGTGGATGCAACACGAAGCTACATGGAGCAACAACACAGTATCAAACACCATAGATTTCTGCCAAACTTGAGCGTGCGCCGACGAAATGCCAGGTAGAAGGAAGAGGCTCAATATTTGGTCGCATTGTACTTACAATGACATTGAGAAAAAGTCAGAATGTGTGATTATAACTGAC
>JBBKCR010000128.1:18731257-18753322 GCA_037577295.1 Ladigesia roloffi | reverse complement strand
TACATTGTGTTTCATAGTGTTACATGCGAAACAAATCTGCGGCCCGCACACCGTCCAGGCTATAGCGCTTGTGTTTGTAGAAAAGCCTTTTTGTTAAATTATATGACTAAAGCTGTTACTTGTTCATTTAAATATTGTTTTTACTAAGTACTCGGTATCGGTATTGGCGAGTACTAAAATGCATACTCGTACTCGTACTCGTTTTCAAAAAAAGTGGTATCGGTGCATCCCTAAGTACAACATATAATTTTTTGGGATGTTTGAACTACTAAACTAGTCTTTTCAAGCACCAGCAAGAAGGAGTTGGAGTGTGCTCTCTATTGTCTACATAATTGTAACTTGGCTTTTACAATCGATAGTATAGATAAGAAGTTAAAAGTATTACGACTTTTGATTTCTTATGTGCATCCTCTTTTTGGCAAGAATTTGGAAAAAAAAAACATTCACATTTCTACTGTGTGTAACTGTATCTAGAAATAAAATGAGTGCGCTGTGAGAATGCATAGTCTGTACGCCACTTTTAAAGACCAGTATCTCTCAAAATTCTAAACTTAGAACTCACCAATTTTAAAAGAGCCTTTCTCTCAGAATCCAAAGTGCGTACTCTATCCCTCAGGACTCGAATCTCAGTGTCAAGTCTTTCGTTGCGCTCCTTGGCCTTCTGTAGCTCCACCATATCTGCCAAACATTTTCTGTTTAGAAGCAGCAGCTTTTGCTTAACACCTTAAATAGGGCCTATATGTGGGTCCAAAATTCTGTTCAGTTTGAGCCTGGGGAACAAAGGGTCAAAACATCACAGGATATCACATAGGTGGGTGCTTACCACATTGTTTCAGCTTTTCTACTTCCTCTTTCAGCTGTGCCACTTCTTCTCCTGTTGTCAACATGTCAGGCCCTGCCATGGATTCAGGAATTTGGCATCTATAGTTAGTTAGGGTTGATGAAATATTCAAATATTAAAGACATGCGCATAGAATTGTTGTTGTAACTCACCACAAACAGCCTTGGCTTTACGAGCCAGATCCAGCTCATTGGTCAGGTTGCGAATCTCTTCGTGAGCCATTGTGATTCTGCTGGACGCCTCCTCCAGATCCCTTTCCAGCTTCTGCCTCTCTGTACGCTCCTGTTCCAGGTCTTCACTGTGAGCCTGCTTAGACAAAAAAAAACTATTTAAAAAACTATTTAAAAAATTTCAGATTTTGCCAGATGCGGTGGTGGGTGGGAGTCTGGTCAGCATCCATGCATGTGCTCACCATGCAAGTGCCACAAGTTTGAGTGAAGCTAAAATGCAAAACATGCTTATTTCACCCACCATTGGCCTATAATGATAATAAAGGAAACACACTTTGATTAGTAGCTTATTAAAACCTAGTTCTTATGGTTAGATATTAGGAGGCTGCAGTGTTAGAAGCTGCAATCGTTTATTTTGTTCCTTGAGATAAGACCATGTGATCAGTGAGGTATGCACATGAGGGTAGCTAAGCCCAATTTGCTAAAAGTAAATCTCAAGCAAAGCGAAAAGACTTACTCCTCTGCCTTACACTCAGTACACAATTTTGCAGACCATGATAACTCAAGCAAAAAAGCTAATGTGGCTGTTTCAGGAACATACAGGAGCAAGTGTCTGTGCCCTTTGTGTGGCCTTGCGCACCCCAAAGAGCTTCCTCCAGGGGCTCAGAGCTGAAGATTCCTGTCCATTGGAATGAAATGTGGTAAAGTCATAACGAGTTTGGGAAAATATGAGTCACATAAAGTTCTGTCAGGTGACAAAATCCATATATTTCTTGCACTGGCTAAACACACCCTCACCTTGTTTATACTCTCTTTAGTGTGGTGAATGGTTTGCCTTTGCTGCTTGAGCCCCTCCTCTAGAGTTTGCCGCATGTGGTCCAGTTCCTCCTAATTGCCACAGGAGAATGTAGTAAGAATTCAAGAAAAGCAAGCTTTAATTTTTAGCACACATGTTCTACTTTTTCCCTCTTACCTTTTTTCTTCCCTGAAATCACATGATACCATTTGTACTTTTGTGTGAAAAAACACATTGGACATTACAGGCCACCTATTAACAAGCTGGCTTTGGAACTGTGGCTTCGAGACCAAAAGGACTTCTTTTCTTATTGGCTGACCCCTTTCAGGTGTAATGAGGCATAATGAGGGGAGGGGGGAACGAGGCACAATCTGCTAAGTCCCTTTGCAAACTCTTTTTGAGACCAGGAAATCGCATACAGCCGGGGTTAATCTCTCATTAACTAGTTACTGTCCTACACGCCTGTTCACTTTCACTCGTGCTGTGGACCTGGGAGATAAGTGAGGTTATACAAAATGACAGCATGTTTATCTTTTTGTAAATCGTTAGGGTATTTACAGCGCCGTTTAGGCATTTTGTACTGCTGATATTGAGCGCGCCCACCCCCCCTCGCTCACAATTGGCTGTGATTTAATTTATAATTTGGCTTCCCCATCCCCCACACGTTTAGAAAGCTTGATACACCCAGATTAGTTACTATAATGCTCCTATTTATGAAAATAATCATCTTATTACACTGTTATTTGGTTACAATAATGTTCTTGTAATGTGTTGCACTATTTTTTTCTTTTATTATTCTTTATTATTCTTTTATTATGCCTTGTTGCACAGAGCAAGCTAATGGAATTACAAAAATCTTTATCACATTTCTAAAGGAGCCTGAGATGGAATCAGAGTATGAACAGCCAATCCAGACTGAAATTCTTAGAGATTAAAAAAATATATATTTTTCACCCAAAAGTCCGGAACAGTATTAAATCAGCCACACCTTCTGAATCAATCACATCTTCTAATTCAAAAGCTCTCTTAAAGACAGTCGGTCATAGTACAACTTCCTAAAAATGAATGGGTTTTTTAAACTGCTGAGGGTTGAATATGCTGAGGATATTTCACGATCTTCAAGATTAAATTCAAGTACCATATTTTCCGCCGTATAAGACGCTCCAGAATATAAGACGCACCCAAATTCAAAGGAGGAAAATCTAGAAAAAACTTTTGTCCATTCTAGATACATTAAATTTACATTAGAGCCCAGATCGGGCCCAAAAAATGAAAACCGACATGACCCAAACCCGTGCACCAAAACCAGCCAGGCCCGACAAATTGACTGTAATTATTTCAATTTTATACGTGGGCCGTTATAACACTCGCTCTGAACTGTGGGTGCATTTATAAACTGACACCCCGCCCTGCTGGAGCTCTGAGCAACTCGAATGCTGCATAACGACCCGGTCTGACCCGAGGGTGGTGGCAGGCAATATCGGGCCGGGTTCGGGTTTGAGCAGAGAACCTAAAGTCTAATTCACAGTGCTGCACAATAAATGAAAGTTTTGGGACGTAACATCGAGCATCCTTTACTTTCTTCTCCCCTCCCTATCGCACAGGAAATAACGTCTCGTCTCGTTTTAGTCGACGAAAATGAAAAGACACTTTAGAACAGTTTTTATATTGTAAACTACATTTACTCTCATTCTTGTTCGTCAACAAAAATACATTATAGATTTCGTTTCGTTTTCGTCACATGACCAGCATTAACATTGCGTTGTGTCTCATCTCGTTCATGCCACGTGAAAAATGTTTGTTGACGAAGACATTTCGTCATAATTTTCGTTGACGAAAAATAAACTAGTTGACATGGTGCCCGGGCAGCACGTGGTTAGACTGTCAGGGAGAGGGAAGCCCGAACACACACAGCCTTGCCGTGCATGGAGTGTCAGAGAAGTCTCCACAGCCTGCAGTCTACATGCCACAAATCCAGCCTGCAGCACACACAGCATAAAAAGAGGACTGCGAGCAGCACCACACCAAGTTAGGTGCAGTTTAAATGCAGGCAAAATGTAGATTCGTCATATAAGAAGCACCAACTTTTCTACCCCAGTTTTGGGGAAGAAAAAGTGTGTCTTATACGGCGAAAAATACGGTAATTTTCTGTGCTTTGGGCAGTTCATCCTGAAACCAAATCTCTATAAATAATCAATTACATGTCTGTCAACACAGTTCACTGTTTGGTTGTGGAATAGCACCTGTAGATGAACCTCCCTGAGGTTGCCTGTGAGAGTCTGGGTATCAAGCTTCCTCTCTGCAGCTTCCAACCTCTCCAACAGAGTAACTCTCTCCACCAGCAGATAGGCCACTTGCTCGCTGGCACTGCTATGACTGATCTCAGCTAGGCCCTCTTGTTCCAGCATCTCCATCACCTCCTTATACTGGCATTCTAAAACACACAGACAATGATTTTCTGGCAGAAAGTTAGCATAATAGGAAGTCTTGAGTCTCGGAGGGATATCCAAGGCACGTTAGGCACTACGATCTCTGAGAACATGAGTAGATTATCCCAGTAAGCTTACCTTGCTGGTGCTTCATTTGTGCAAGCTCTGCACGGAGCTGCTCACAGTCCCGCTCATATTCAGCTGTCAGACATTCTCGCTCCTCCAGCATGTTTCGAATGTGTTCAACATAACTCTCCACCTGAAAAAAATGAAAAGTCAAATTACGAAGTTCAGTTGTGTGATAAAATTGGAACAAAAAAGTCACTGCAGTCAATAAACACCTCTTTGTGGAGAGACTGAATGACCACGATATAAGGGCTGGTCATTAGCTATGCTTTAGAAAGACTCCTGCAGTCTGCCATCTGGAGGCTCACCTCTCTCATCTCGCTGGCCTGCTGTGTGCGCAGCACCTGCAGCTCCTCTGAGGCTGAGGCCAAGCTGCCCTCACTGTACTGGAGCAGACGCCACAGGTGACACTGTCGCACGTCCGCCGAAGCATCAGGAGGCACGCCATCCTTCTCCAAGCGCACTGAGAGCTCCTGCAACTCGGCTTTTTCCTTCACAAGCAAAAAATACGAAGAAATGCTGTTTCATTATATTTCCAATATTCATAAGTGTGACCGGTCTTAGCCTACTCTTCACCTACAAATGTACAATTTGGCACCATCACACCGAGCTGATATTCTAAGTAGTCACTCCTTAAAACACTCACTTCCCTCTGCTGATTCCAATTTCATTACAGTTACTAAAGAAACCAAATACTGCTCTTGGGGTAACAGGACCATTTCTGTTGTCCTCCCCTCTCTTTGGAACTCCCTTCCTAGTAACATTAGAAACTCCTCATCCCTCATCTTACTTAAGCACATTCTTAAAACCTACCTTTTCAAATTAGCTTACAATTGTTGACAGCATTCTGTTGTGTTGTCCTATGTGGTGCTATTGTGGCATTTTATTGTCATGTTTGTTTTTTGTCTCTCCTTTACATTTCTGCTTTTTGTTAAGTGACTGAGTTTTTCGAAAGGCCCTATATAAAATGAATGTATTATTATTATTGATGGAGCATAGGTTATTTGATATGTTGACATCTTTTTGTTGCATGGTGTGAAGCAACTAAAAAGCAGAGCAAAGTGCCCATTTGTAACATGTGAACAACCCCACACAGGATGAACAGCATGAAATTCTCTCTCTGCATTTAACCCGGTCAGCCAGGAACACATGACCCAGGGAGCAGTGTGTGCAGACGGTACCTTGCTCAAGGGTACCAAAGAGGTGCCACTAGCAATCCTTGGATTCAAACCCATGGCCTTCTGACCGCAGGGAATACTCACAAACCTCTAGGACACCAGCTGCCACAAAGCATGTTCTATTGAGAAACTGTCAACTGCTTATATGTATTAATTACATTTCATACACCAACACACAACATGGACTTAAGGCTTGCAAATTGAATAAATTGAGAACATACATACTCACATCACTGGCAGTCAGTCTTCAAGCTAAACAAGCTGCACATTGAAACTTAAATCAAGCTAAACCCTGAAACGTTTACGACTTTAATTATATATAATACACCAAAACACAACTTGTAGTTAAGACACATTAGATTAGACTGAGATCATACATATTTACATCATTGACTGTCTAAGCAATGGGAAGTTGTGCTAAGAAGTAGACACTTCATACCTCTGTTTGCTCCATGGCCGAGTGAAGCTGAAGAGCAGTCCTTGCATTACTTGCAAATTACCTCACTGTGAAGACAGTAAAGTTCAGCGGGCGGCTCCCAACATTTGGTTACGAAAACAGACCGTCCATATGACTTCCTAATCATCATTACTCCTACGAGGCAGTGAAATTCCTTTATAAAAGCGGCCACGGACTATTAGGCATACCCTGTGCCACATTCACTAAACTGAATTAATCCAAGTGGCCGCTCCCTTCATGCATCTTAAACTATACCCCACTGCTGGTCTGTGTGATTCGAGCTAATTTAGTGGCAGTTAATGTTATTTTATTAAGCTACCTTATTATAAATACGTCCTTAGTGAGATAGCAAAGTTGCTAACTTGAGCATATCCTATTCCGACGTCGTTATACATGTTTAATGTTCATGTTATTACGGAAATAATGCCTCAGACAGAAATGTTATCGGGCAACTAGCACGCTAGCCCATGAGTCGCAGCTCGCCACTTCACAAACAAAAATTACCGTTACCTTTTTTAAACTGTTGAGCAACCCTGAAGTAAATACGAATACTAAGCAGTGCAGAGAGGTCGAAATACACATTTGGTTAGTCAAAGCCTAATAAAAAATCTGTTTTTCCAGAGTGAAGGTGGGGACCAGTCCGTTAGCTCTGAAGAACGCTACTGCTGGCCTAGCACATAGTTTGTGAAGAGCTTGGCCAAATCTCCATAGTAACGGAATGAACCATTATTTCTGCATGGGGGCAGACACACATCAGACAGTGCACATATCAGACAGTCCAACAGATGGTGCTGTAGCAATTACTTTATACTAAATGAACAAAAACATTGGGGCATACTATTTTCTCAGGGTTTCAATAGCGCTTAATCTTAATGCTTCCGCATCCGAAATTTGTTTTGGACAATATCACGCTTCCAAGTCTGTGGACCCAGTTGGGGAATAATTTTTTCTATTCCAGCATGACTATGTCCTAGTGCATAAAGCGAGCTCCATTAAGACATGGCTGGATGGAAGAACTTGACTGGCCATACAGAGCCCTGACCCCAACCCCATCCATCACCTTTTGGGATTAACCAGAATGGAGATTGTGAATCAGAACTTCTCGTCCAACATCAGTGTCTGGATCACTCCAAAATCTTGTGAAAAGCCTTTCAAGAAGAGTGTAAGCTGTTATAATGCAAAGGAGGTACCAGCACCATATTCAAGTTTAGGTATTTGAATGCAGTGTAATTAAAATTCCCGTTGGTGGAATGGTCAGATGTCCCAATACTTTTGACCATATAGTGTGACTAATTAACCAAAATTAAACAAACAAACATTTTCTGTTGCCTGTCCAAAACACATGATATTTCTCACCTTGTAAACTATAGTGATGGGCGATACTTTTCTTTATAACCTGGTATCAAGCAATACCAAAATCTTTATAATTTCTTCTATGAAAACCAGTTAACGTGTGAACAGAAAAGGAATGTTAAGCTTTTGCGATGCTAATGAATAATCTTTAGTTTAGGGGAGTGATACCAAAATAACACAATCTTTACAGAGCACTCCTACCATCTCATGAGTGGGTATGAGAAACAGGAAAAGTAGGCAAAAAAATGCAGTTCCTATATATATTTGATTTCTAATACTGTGAATATTTACATTCAATTTAATGAAAGGTTATCAGGTTAACTACAGCTTGTTACTGCGGGGCAGCTGGTGGCCTGGTAGTTCGGAAGTTGCTCCTGTGATTGGAAGGTGATGAGTTTGAATCTCAGGACTGCCAGTGGCACCACTAAGGTGCCCTTGAGCAAGGTACTCCACCCACACACTGCTCCCCCGGGCCCTGTGTTCCTGGCTGCCCACTGCTTCACTTGCTGAATGGATGAAGTGCAGAGAAATTTCATACTGGAGGAATTAACCATGCTTTCTACATTTAGTGTATTCACTCACATTATGTCCAAGCGCTGCAAATCAGTATGTAATTAAAATATTTATTTACATTCTTTTTTCAAACAAAGAATCCTCTACAATCTGCAATGCACAATGTCTACTATTTAACTATAAAATAAAATAGAAAATAGACCCCACAATAGACAGAGTAGAGAGTCAGACTCTCCACTCACTGCATTTACGGTGCCTGTGATACGGCAAACCACTCTTTGATAGAAAAGCAATGACTGGTCTGGTAGAAAAGATAAAAATTTAACAACACTTTTGAAAAACGTTCATATATGATATGTAAGAGGACAGGATCCAAAGAAATATTTAATTTCTGGATGTGGAATCTCGGCTGTGATGTTCAGAAAGCTGTATTCTGTCCTCAGTTCACACTTCTCTTGTTCCTGCTGTAAAGCTCTTTAAGGAGAGTGCCACATGATCCACTAGCACTCAAGTCCTTGTCTGTGAAGTGCATTGGAGATGATTCATTTCCTGCAGGCTGTGCTGTTTTTAAGTTGGTAAAAGAGAACATATGCCTGACTGGACTGAAGCTGGTCTTCAGATATTTGGGTAACACTGCAAGACAGTGATATAGGTCAACATCCATAGTGCATTAGGCTTAAAAACAATATTACATTTAAAAAGACAATAGTACTTTTAAAAGGCTTATGCCATGATATTTTTATGGAATCATGGTCAAAATGCAGATTTATATTACAATAGATTTATACCATGTTTATCCATTTACTCTTGCATTGCAGGTGCCACACTCACCATGAATCATTATAGCAGCACCAGCCCTCCTTCTCCCGACAAGCCGCAGTGTAGTGTCCCATGTTCACCGTCCCAGAGTGATTACACAGAGCATACAGATCATACAGCACCGGACCTGGACACCAATTAGTACATCTCTGTTTACATTCATATTTACAGCATCGGTTTATTGACCATGAAGGTCAGACTCTGGAATGTTGCTCTGTTTGAGTTGTGTTCATGTCGCATGTGTATCTGACATACCTCAGAATATAGTCTATATCTATGGAGAAAAAAAAACCTTACATGTCTCATATAATGGCAGGACATACAAAGTAAGTTTTAAATTGAATGTTTAATTTTGTAGTAGTTACTAAACCATTTTTAGGGGTTATTAAATATTGCATCTTTTAATAACTGAATAATAATTGGGGTTGGATTTGGTCTGCTTCAAAGTGGAATGGCACCAATGATACAATAATTCTTGCATGATTAAATGCAAGATGTAAAAGAAAACAATCAGTGATTTGATACAAAGAATTTGAAACCTGTTCACTTAATCCGGATGCCATTATGATCAAACAGACAGTCAATCTACCATTTCACATCAAATCACTATTTTGTGACTATTTACATTTTGGTAATTGTGCGGAAATTTTGAAAACAAATCACTGGAATTTGTTCCAGGAGAGAGCTCGCATGCACACAAAAGCAGAGGGCTCACGCTTGTGGAGGGACCAGTGGCGTAGCACACAGGAGGGATGGGGGGATTCAACACCCTCACTTTTGTTAAAATGTGATTCCACCCCCCCACACACACACACTTTTGTCAGATTATATTGTATTAAATTGAGTAAATTGTATTTATAACTTGGCATCCCCATCTCAGAACACCCCCACTTTCGAAAAGCTTGATATGCCCCTGGGAGTGACGATGTTGGAGAGAGCCAAACGATCAAAAGTATGGCTACATTTCACCTGTGTGGACATGGACAATGCTCGCTGCAACAAGTGAATCAAGATTTTTGCTGAAACATGAGAACTTTATTCAAACAAAGTGCATTATGTGCATACAGAGAAATGCTACCTTCTACGTCATTATCCGCCTCCTCAGGTATGTTAAAATAACGACATAAACATCACATAAGGGCTCTAAATCAGTGTTAATAATTTAATAAACACACATTCAACATATAGGCTAAATATTTAGAGTATTTTATGCAGTAGCCTAAATAAATATTAAATATTAAAATCACTTGTACTGCTATAGTGCTGCATTTACAAATAATATTAATAATAATAATAAGATAGACAATAATAAACTAAGAAATTATAAAGCAGAGCTTACCTAAATGTTAATTTGTAGTGATTACTTTTTTAGATTCGGGTTAGAATTAGGGTACAAGTGTTGTTATTCTGTTCTCAATTAGTTTTAATGAAAAAAAACACAATAAAAGTACTGATAAGAAAACCGATAAAGTACTGAATCACTAAGTGGTATCGATAGAATGCCGTTAAAACCTTAATTATACCCATCCCTACTCACCACAGTCAGCCGGTCCGAATGGTCCTAAGTCCAGATCAGACAGGGGGAACGACACAGGGACTGTGCTCTTGCAGATTGAGAACCTCGCCATGCTAAACCGGTTTAAGTCTGAGATGGGTAGTTAAAGTGTCAGATGAAAAAGTTTAGTCGTAGGTACTAGTGGCTGCTTGTTTAGAATATCTCTGTCCAGCACGTAATGAATTCCACAAAATTTTCAGGAAATCTAGCACTGTCATATATTACACTAAGTCCGAGTATTTTAATACAAGGACTGAGTCTGACTGGCTCAGTCTAAGTTGTGTAGGAAAGGTGCACTTGTGGTAAAATGTTTATGCACTACTGTAATTCAGAGTATTATTTTCTGTTGCTGATCTGATATCCATTTCTGCCTTATGAGCATCAACACATACAAGCCCAAAGATCGAGTGTCCAGGAACTTTGAGGCTGAGTTAGCAATCCTAGGTATCTACTAATGTTAGAATATATTAAAATGAATCTAATGAATCTTCTTCTTCTGTTTTTGTCTGCTCCCGATTAGGGGTCACCACAGCAGATCAACCATCTCCACTTCATTCTACCTGCTATACATTCTTCTCTCACACCAACAAAATCAATATGCAGTAACATAATAATAATTTTTGTATAAAAACGAGTACATAGATTTCTTAAAATCTATATAAAGGATAATATTCCTGAAAGTGTGCGCCCATTTATAACTATATTAAACAAAAATGCAAAAAAACAGGTTTTATTTTAGATATGTACTTCTTTAAAAGCCACACACTGCCACCATCATTAAGCTGATGCATAAAGGATACGTATGACCAGGACTTTAGGGAATCTTTGAATGCTCAGCCTTTTTGTGCTCTCTGTGCGATGATTGCATCTCTCACACATCTAAAGGACACAAAACTTAGTTAGTGATGCCACATTCAGACAGCATATGGCACAGGAACCTAAGAGCTGCAGAGTGAACTCTGTACATACAGGCGAATTCTCCTTTTCCAGCTTCTCCTCTTGAGAGAAAAGATCTAAACACTCCCTCAGTGTGACAACTGCCCTGGAGTCACTCCTCTGAAACAGCAGAGATGAAAACAATGAGGAGAGCTGGTTTGATTCAGCCTGGGCCTGAAAGAGGGAGCATGCGTTACCTTAGGAATCGGCAGTGACAGATCACAGAAGACGTCGAAGGTGTTGGAGTAGTGGGAGCAGACGGAGCAGTGCAGGGAGCTGCGCAGCTGTCCTGAGAACAGATCTGTGGCGAGCGAGGGAGGGGCGAGAAAGGCAAATCAACAACTAAAATGAAGGCAGACTGTAGGAAATGACATGATTATGCTGATTTCAGGCACTTGGTTACTGTAAGTGTAAATGAACTGAAAATGTTCATCAGCTGACACCTGGTAGCCACAAGCTGTCAGAGAGGTTTTAGGAACATTTTTGCTTTTTTCTTTTTGTCTTCAGGCTTTGTCTCTTTTGGGGGTTTTTGCTTTCAATCCAACAAAAAATTTTCTTTTGGTTCACTTTAAAGGAAGATCTGAAAACGAACGTTCTACAGCCTTGAATGGTTTAATTCATTAAAAATCTGGCTGGAGGGCTCATGCTCATTTTCCATTCTTTTCTGATATAAGTATTGCAAAAGACAAATCAACATAAACATTTACTAACAGTATAAGGTACAATGCCTGAACCACCCATTTTCCAACAGGAAAAAACTGGACCATAAAGCTTGCATAGAGACATCTACACCACAGGTGTTGTGCTGCAGTGCTGGATATATTGTCAGTATATTAATATTTAATGTAATATATTATTTCACAATATCAGTAGGCTTTACAGAGCATAATATTACACAGTACTCAAAGACTACTGACCACCTGCATGTTTCATTACAACACAATCATGTTTAAATGAATAATAAAAGTCAATTGTTAGTTTTTGATAGTTTAAAAAAAAAATTTGGCCTATTTTACCAATATATTGACATATGTGAGGTATCTTAAATATTTCTTGAATTACAATGATTATATTTTCTTCCATTCTTAAGCGTACTCAAGTACATTCAAGCAGGAAACTCTCCAAATTCTTCCTGAGGGCCCTCCAGGTCTGGAGTGAAATATCCTTTATTTAAAGGAATATGTTTGATTACAGAATGAAAGCAACTGAAATAGTTCAGTTTCAATAGCGTGAAAGCTTCTGCTTACCTACAATTACACTGTCATCCCTGGCAAGATGTTTCTTCCACATAGCAGAGGCCTCTTCTGAAATTCTAGGGGAAACAATTGGTTTAAGACATGAATGACTGCAGAGCTAAATGATTTTGTTCTATACATAAAGTCTATTTTCTGTTTACCTGAATCGAGTGTAGGTGGTCTCGGGAGCAGGAGTGATGGAGGGTCGCTGAGCAGGTCGGCGATTTATTTCTGTATGAAGCTGGTCCAAAAGGAAACGCAGGAACTCCTGAGCATCCTGCTGACTGATGAGTGAGTGAGAGCGTGAAAGAATAAAGGAAAGGTTTTTCAGCTATTGGTCGCACCAAAAAATACTGGTGAGAATCACATACAAACCATTATACTGCGATTGTTGTATCTGAAAAAAGTAATTAACCCTCAGATTTTACTGTCCTTACCCTATGTTCCATATAACGTCATTTTTTCCATTATTGCATGTTTATGTAATTACAGTTAGATAATTGTGGTCATTATGTAATGAACTACATTAAATTTCCATAGGCCTCAGTATGCACTTTTTTGTTTCAGTGACACTGAAAAGTTTTACATACTACTAGGGATGGGTATCATTGAGGTTTTAACAGTATTACTACTTCTATCTAAACCACTTATCGATTCAGTGCTTTAACGGTATTCTTATCGGTGCTTGTTTGAAATTTTTTTACCTAAAAAATTGACAACAGAATAACAACACTTTAACCCTTAACCTAACCCCAATCTAAAAAAGTTGGACTCACTACAAATTAAATGTAACAAAATTTTGGATCGTTTGGCTCTTTCTGCTATTGTCACTTCATATGCAAACTATCTCATGTTGTGTATGCGCGAGTTTTCTCGTGTGCGCACACAAACTCTCTTGTGTTGTGTGTGTGAGTTCTCTCATATTGTGTGTGTACGGGATTTCTCTCATGTTGTGTATGTGTGTAAACATGTGAGCGCGAGTTCTCTCTTGTGTGTGTGCGCGAGTTCTCTCGTGTTATGTGTGTGTGGAGTACCCATTAGGTGTGGGGCTGAATCCGAATACGGTATTCGGAAAGGCATAAATAACATCTTTTTATGAATACCGTATTGGGACAAATACTTTTAAGAATATTTGTATTCGGGAACCGTCCCCCCTCACCCATCATACCCTCACGTGGTTAGGGCACTCGCCCTGCGATCAGAAAGTTGTGGGTCGATCCTGATGTCCGCTAGCACCTCTGAGGTACACGGAGTAAGGTTCCGTCCCCACACACTACTCCCCGGGTACAGAGTTCATGGCTGTCGCTGCTTCACTTGGTGAATTGGTTTAAATGCAGAGGAGGAATTTCGTGCTGTTCACACTGTGTGCAGCGTTGTGTTCACGTATGACCGGTTGATCTTTTTCACTTTTAGGTATTCCGCTTCCCCACCCCCTACCCCCATCACACGCTCAAGTTCAGGAGTAGATTGGGATGGAGTTTACGCTGCATTTAAATTTTACTCAAATACAGATACGAATAGCGGCTGCTCTGCAAACCACTAGTATCCATCCCTACATAATACAACCTTACACCAATTCTAAGTCATAATAAAATATGTCCTCTTCTGTTTAGGCAGTTCTAGTGCACAACCTCTGCGGGAAACATGCAAATGGCATTTATTTGCTGTTAGCACCAAATTTCTGTAACCTGAAGGTTTTGCACATGAACAAAAATTTCATTTTGTCACACTTTTGCACAGGCCACATTTTATGAATCATTTTCCCAATATGGGATTTTTTAGAGGACTCTTATTCAGTTTCTTGAACTTTGCCTATTGCTGTAAACATAAGTATTACTGACTGACAGTTTAGAAACTTGATATTTTACTGTCAGTATTTTTTTAAGTTATTTCTGTTATCTGTGAGTGAGAAATAATTCCTATAATCCTGTTGCCATCACTTGTGATACCTGTGATGTGTTAAAGTCAGTGTGGGAACTTCAATAGCAGCTGAAGTGTGTAGTGTCAAGTAGTATGCAGTAGTACAAGGAGTCCTCGGCTTACAACCGTCTTGACATATGACATTTCGAGTTTACAACACTCATTCCCATAAAAACAACTGAGACATGAGTGTT
Source organism: Ladigesia roloffi (assembly GCA_037577295.1). Lineage (NCBI taxonomy): Eukaryota > Metazoa > Chordata > Actinopteri > Characiformes > Alestidae > Ladigesia > Ladigesia roloffi. The sequence continues at coordinate 18,738,800 of JBBKCR010000128.1, read as the reverse complement.
GTGGTGTACGCCGTTACCATTGTGTTTATAGACTACGTGGGTGAATTAGTTTGGTTGCGTTTGGTGGAAGAATACAAGAGTATGCAGAATGCAGAGTAATGCGGCACCTGGGTGAGGAAGATACCACGATTAGGCCTCTTGTACACACTATAAAACACAATGTACTTAAATTTACCTACCTTAATTTACCCCTGAAATTTTTTACCCATTCCAAACATTTTCATTTGAATTAAGTAGCCATTCATTTGTAAATCGATCTCTTAATTTTACCTTAAAAGCGGGTGGGATGTGATTGAAACCCCTTAATTCTAAACATAAGACTTATTTTCAGGAGGTTTGGTTATTTAAGGGGACATTTTTTAAAAAGGAAAGGGAAAAAATAAGTAGTCTTACCCCTTAATCAGTCTTAATCTGTGCATGTTTCCCCTTTATTTTCCTTAATGTTCTGGAAATTTAGGTAAAACTTTAAGGTAATTTTAAAGGGTAAAATTGTGGAGTTTGGTTTCGTAGTGACAATGTATGTCCTTTTTAGTTTTTCTGTGGCTTAACTGTTTTTTTATGTTCTAGATGTTAGAATCAGGGTGTGTTTCAATGTACACCAAAATCTATGTACACCATTGCCTGTGTCGTAACTGGAGGACCCCCTGTGTGGTACTCACCTATAGCCGCTGAAGTAAGGCACCGCCTCTTTAAAGACACGGTAGAACCTCCCGGGATTCACGTTCGTACTGCTTCCATTCACGTCCCACAGACCTTCCAAAACCTTCGTGAATTCTGTAAAAGTGTTGAAATGAGAGACTGGAATTTTTCTTTGGCAGACCAGGATGTAAAACTGGGTTCATTCCAAGACACAACACATCAGTTTCGTTTTTGCTATTCTGAACCCCCTGAATTCAGCAGGAAGGACCTGGCGCGGAGCAAAAAAAACAAGGGAGGCAGTTATAGATCGGACCACATTGTGGATATTAATTTATTACTAATTTATTTTGCAGTCACACTGTGACTAGAAAAAGTCCTGCAGCAAATCAGGTTTTGGAGTCCATAAGAGAAACCCTGCAGAATATCTAACACTGAAAGTGAAGAGGAAATGGGCTGACCGTTCATCAGCTCCGGCTCCTGGCTGGAGCACATGTCCTGGAGGTAGGACTTAGTCAGGCAATAATCTCGAAGACTCCGAGTGTGTGAGAGACACTGCACAATGGAGTTCAGGAAACACTGAAGACGAAAGTGTGTGTGGACATAGAGAGAGAGAGAGAAGGGGGGGTGAGAGAGAGAGAATTTCAGTAACAGGAGAACAAAAAAACATATATACAACAATTGAAAGCATTTTTACGAATACACATTAAGCTAAGTAATTTTTTCGCATGGTAACGTACTGTATTTCCAACGTTACGCAGGCCAACTTGTCCACTGCCCACAGGTAGCTCTTTCTGGGGGATGAACATTACACATTTAATACATTTTTACTACTATAACCAACTACTACCGATGCTAGACGTGAAAGCATAAAGTGAATAAATACTGCACTGTCTTATTTAGTGCATTAGGGTTACTTTCAAATTATTTTTTTTGCTTATTTGCCCTGGGAGCTCAAACAATCATTTTCTTAATTCATTATTAATTAAATATAATTATACTTATTATTCACCTGGGACTCACATAATCATTCTATCAATTAAATTGATTCATTATCATTTAAAGGACCCAAACCTTTCTTAAACAAAAAACATCTGAGGGTAAGTTTTAAATATAAACCTCCTCAAAATATCCTCACTGGCTCTGTCGCCCCAGGGAGTGAACCCTGTCTAGGATGCTCCATTTATAGACCTCTGATCCCATTATCTCAGACAGGCAAGACACATCTAGACATCACAGAGGTCACGACCAAAGGCATTTTCATGTGGGAAGGGGGAGGGCATTGAGTTCCTGTGAATGTCTGTAACTGCTGGATACTTTTTACAATCTGTATGTAGCGCACTTCTTTTGAACACATGTTAAAAAAGAGAGGAGACACCTCAGTGCCTTGGTGAAGCTTAATGGTCTAATGGGCTGCTGGAGGCCTTTTACACCTACTGCAAAGCCTCATTCACACTAACTCACCTCCCTGTCAGCCACCAGCAGCAGGCCCATGAGGGACGTGTACAGAACCGACTGGGAGATGTCTGTGCCTTCAGGCTGGAGGCCATTTTGGCTCAGAAGAGTGCGGCACAATGCCTGGCAGGAGTGATCCATGTGGCTGGAGGCGGCTCTTGGCATTTGGCCCTAATACAGAATGAAACCGCACCAGGCAGAGTGGAGAGAGATCCGTGTGAATGAAGCTGGCAGTGTGTAATGAAACAGAATTACCTGTAAGGCAACAAAGATAAATGAATAGGTGACTAATGAATATAGATATACATATACATATATATATATATATATATATATATTTGTGTGTGTGTGTATTTACTGTTTTCAACCAATCTACATAAAACATCATTTATCTCTGCAGTGTGTTTGCCAGTTAGAATATGCAAAAGCAAATATAAAAACTGCAAAAATATTATTTTTGTTGTTGAAAACTTAAATGTTGGTCAAAACATGCGGTTAGGTAGGTTGCGTGGATTCAGTTCCATCAATAGCACCTAAAGCAAGCAAGCACATGCCAGTAATACCGAGCTTGAGGACATATTAATGAAATTAATAACACACTCACACATAAGATCTAAATGCATTTGTGCACTGTTTATTATTTTATGGCTATTTTACGTATGTGTAAGTGTACTTATCCTTTCAGCTGTTTTGATGTTTTACTATTTGGTGCTATCTCTTATCTAAGCATAAATGGTCGAAATGACAATAAAACCTACTTGACTTGAAATGGTATATAGGTTTTACTTACACAGAAGTCACCCCCCTGGTCAGACTGCAGTCAGGTATCAGGTATCCAGCATCTGTAGAACATTGTGCAGTGCGAGATTCCTGAACAAGTTGTTTTTTTTCTGTGTGGGTTTTCACTCTCACTAAAGGCTGCTACTCACCTGGCCACGGTACAGAGTGTGACACTTAATCACCGCTAATCTTTCCTCTCTCCCTGGACTTTCTATACTTAGCCAAGCATTCTCACCACACGGCTTAATCCTGTTGAGCTGGACCTCATAACATATAGTGCATGCCCCCTTCTGCCTGTATAGTAACTCATTTTCACTATCAACAAACAAACAAGTAATATTTCAGATGGAATTTTTTATACATCAGTTCCAAGTTCAAAGATATATCTGTCGGCTACACAGAAACCTCAGTGCACTGAGGGAAACATTCTTTGTGGTCTTCTCCAACCCCAGAACTGCATCGTTTGAAACTCAAGAAAACTGTCAGTTCCAAATAAAGCTCTAATATAAAAATATTTTTATATCTTTGCTAATTCTCCACATTCATCATCAAAATCGGCAACATGCAGCAAACACATACACACATCATCATGTTACATACATCATTCATACAGGATTTACACCACGATTTCATTGCTGTCCAGTTGAGGTACAGACGGATCATACAGTACAGGTGTGTGTACCTGGTCCCAGTGTACATGTAAATATTCTTCCATTATGATTAACTGGGGCCAACTATAATGGTTTAGGCTCATGCTTGCATCTAACATAGATTCCTATAAATATATTTCACGTGCAAAAGGGGAAAAAAAAACACACAAAAAAACAAAACCAAAAGTGTGAATGTAATGGTAAAATGTTCTCCGTCCTGGTAAAGTTATGGAATGTCTCCTTGACACATTGCCTATGTGTCTGACATCTCCACATCAGAGTTCAGGCTCAGTTCAGCGATGTGGTCGAGGGCTGGGTCAGGGTTGTGCCGGGCGGAGGCGCTGGAGTGGGAAGGGTGAGAGTATCTGTCTCGTGATTGGACGATGGCTTGGCGCAGGCAGGAGATCCACTGCTGCTTGTTGAAAGAGTCGTTGGCCTGCAGGCTGTGCGACTGGGCTTTGGTGCGCCCTCTGCTGCTCACGCGGAAACAGTTCTTCACTAGGAGGAGGAGACAGAATCAGGAAGAGAACACAATTAGCAAATATTGACACATTTCTTCATTTCATTTCATTTGTTGTGGTGGATTTTGAGTTTGTATTCTTCAGCTGTTTAGCAATTCAGGGAACGAGGGCCCAACTTTTTCCAAGTTGGTCATTTTTTTGTGGTTGAGCAGTGTGTGGGGATGATACCTTGCTCGAGAGTACCTCAGTGGTGCCCGTAGCAGGGCTGGGATTCAAACACACAGCTTTCTCATTTGAAATGTGTTTTAATGAAAAAAGCCACGTTTGCTCATTTTATGCACATGTTTGGCATTCTGTGTTTTCTCGGCTAATTTATTTGGTTTGCACATTTTATGCACAAAGACAATCCAAAGTGCTTAAAATGAGTCCTACATCCAAACAGGAACAGCGTACAAACACAATACAACATAAGCTAAAAAAGAAATACATTTAATAAAGATAAGTGCTCTATGGAATATCAAAGTTATAACAAAGAATTAAACACAGAATAAATAGAAAAGTGTCAGAACATGCAAAGTGCATCCGATTAATGAGTCCGAGACAAACTTAAACACTCTGCCTTTGAACATGGCTTGAGAGTCTCACAGTTCCTCTTAGTTTAATTCAGCCGACTGCAGTGCGGTGGTTTTAGACAGCCTCACCATGTTTAATTAGTCTAGACACCATTAGCTGTCTTATCCTCTGGCAGCAGCATGAGGAATGAGCTGCATCTAATAGAATTTTCTACGGATGCCAATAAAAAGGGTTTTACAATAATCTAGATGTATGAGGACTAATGCAAGTCTTCTAGTCATGAACTCTTTGATTGTTGCATTATTTTTCCACTTCCTGATGCATAGTGGGAGAGTACGATTGCATCTGAAAATGACCACTGTTGTCAAACATAAATATAAAATACCAGTCAGAACAGTGTACTGTGCAGTGAACTAAGTACAGCAGAGATCCTTATCATTACCTTTGTCATTGCCAGTGAAGGCTCCACGAAAAGACCCAGAGGAACTGGCCTCTCCATCGGGCAGGTCCTCCAGTAGAAGGTGAGCAGCAGGAAGAGGCTGGCGGTAAACTTGAAACTGGACCATACTATCCTTGTCCTGCATGACCGGCCGGGTCAGCACCAGCACCAGCTCAAACAAAAACACATGCAGCTTCTGTAGGGGGAGGGGGAGGGGCCTATTAGCAAAGCTACACTATTAGCAAAACAACAGTATTGCTTTTGAAGAAAACGGATGTTGCCGTCACAAGAAAACCTAATTTATTTTCTTTTTTAAACCAATTTATAAAAGTCAGCAACTCTTCAGACTATATGATTGTTTTGCATTCATTCAGGTGGCAGTGACAAATCAGTGTGTTTATGACATCCTGTAAACTACAAACTAATTAAAATTCACATCTGCAGAAAGACATATCAGACAACACAAAAACTGGTATTCAGAAAGCATTCACAAATTAGAGCCCTTGTTTGAACAGCATAAGAGATATCTGTTGATTTTTTTAATCTAATTCTATTTGGGGGACCATCGACTTGAGGTGAGAAATATTACACTTGCAAACAAGTCCAGTCCAAATACGTCAGCCGATCAACTACATATGACTTTTCACTAGACCTTTCTATAAGAACATTTCAGTAAAGCTAATAGATACAAATAATACATATACAACACACATCCACACACTAAGGTTTGCAATGGTGCCACAGCACCGGTGCAATATTTCTGTGTATTTCTGTCATTCAATGTCTGCTGCGACTAGGCATCTGAAGAATGTGTCCCCGCTGTGTACATCCATATATATATATTTACATATACACAAACTGTATAAATTTACATAACTTACAGTATTTCGATATGGTGTGCAGCTGATACATTCAATCGATGGCCTGGTGGTTAAAGATTTGCCCTGAGGAAAGCCAGTGGCCCCACTGCTTCACTTGGTGAATGGGTTTAAATGCAGAGAAAGAATTTTACCCTGCTCACTCTGAGTGCTATACTATGATGCCTTTACATGTAAATATAAGGAGCAACTTCACCTTTTTTTGTACAGTCCACTTTCCTGTAACACAGTAAATTTCTCACACCTGAGATTATTAAAGAGGTATCTTATTGAAATAAAGATAACAGTGACCATTCTGTAATCTGGGAACAAACCATTCACCAAGTGAAGCAGCAGGCAGCCAGGAACACAGTGTCCGGGGAGCAGTGTGTGAGGATGGTCCCTTGCTCAAGGGAAACTCAGTGGTACCTCTAGCAGTCTTGGGACCAAACCCACAACTTCCTGATAGCAGTGCGAAGGCCCTAACCACTCGGCAACCATCTGCAGCAAATGGGATGAAGAGTGTCTGACTTGAAAAGGAGGAAATCAGGAGTTGGGAGCGAGAGTGTTCACCTGTCCTTTGGTGTTCTTGAGTTCTCCGTGGCAGTAGAGGAAGCGTGAAGCCTGGATCTCAGGAACTCTCTGGCCTTCTTCAGGGTAGCTCAGGCCTCGTCTGTAGAACTGACACTCTGCCTCCCCGGTCTTGCGGTTCACCTCAGTAATGATACCCTGGATCAGCTCCATCTGTAGACGATGGAGAGCAGAGGGCACTTACTTTGCAGGCACAAAAACGGATTTACTTAGATGATCAATAGAACACGAAGAGACTTAATGCACACTGTAAGAGGAGAACTAGCTGCCTCTATTTCCCTAGCTGACTGCTGTTGGTGGTGTAGACGGAACTCACAGCCTGTGGCAGCGTGTCCTCGTCGGGATGATCAGGCGGGGTGGTCTTCTGGATCTCCTTCAGCAGCAGAGGGTACTTCACCAGGCGGCTGCGGGGCAAATCCAAAAAGTTCCACAAGTCCAGCTTCCTGCTGAAGGACGACTCCTGGCACAGACGCAGGAACTCCTCCACACGGCGCACCTGCTTCTTCTGGTCCAGCAGAGCCTTAGCCCCCACCTGATTACAGCAGTAGGTGATATAGGCCTCCAGACACGGAAACTAGAAAGGAGCAGAGGAGTGACCTGATATACATAAATGTATATCTATATTAGGACACTGACGACAAAGACAAGTCGACTAGCTTGTGACAACAATATGAACTTTATGAAATTTCTCTGTAACATTAACATTGTCAACATGTCATTAAAACGAAACAAAACAAAGGCTTATACCTTGAATTTTCTGGTAAATTTAAGTGTACAACAGAAAGTAGGAACTTCCGCAGCTGACTGTACTTAGTCTTTAAATACCAGAGTTATTGTTAAGTGTTAACATTGTTAATAGGTAAACATTTTGTATTTTACAATTTTATATTAAATTGCCCATTACGTTTCAGGTTTGGACAAAAACATCTAGATGCCTGTTAATTAACTTTATTCAACTGCAGAATCTCAACAGTGACATGTTTAGTAAATTCACTAGTGATGGAGACGAGACCGCCTATACCGCGACCGAGTCAAGACCGAGTCTTTGAAGGGTCGAGACCAAGTCGAGACTGAGACCATTGGTTTTCAAATGCAGTCGAG
>JBBKCR010000128.1:18684674-18711534 GCA_037577295.1 Ladigesia roloffi | reverse complement strand
ATGATGAAAATTACTGACCTCTGCCATCATTTTAAGTGGGAGAACTTGCACAATCGGTGGCTGACTAAATACTTTTTGCCCCACTGTATCTGGCATGAAAATCGAGATATGAAAATGTTTTGTCCATATCGTTCAGCCCTCATATGAACTAAGCAAATTTTTACTATTTTGTTTCCTCACCCAAACAGCCCACGTGTGTCAGCAATAACCAGTTTGATGCCTTTGGTGTGGCAGAAGTCACCAATGCGTGTTTGTTCATCCAGTGTAGAGCTGGTCAGTACCACCACCTGCACAAAAAAAGGTTTATCGAAAGACTGCTGTCATTTTGTTACCTATTCAATACCATTAAAGCAAGCATTACATTTATTTGTATGCATTAAGTTTAAGGCAGATATTTCCCCTGGCTGATCACAAAGACAGCAAGGTGTCAGAACATCAATTCAAAACAAATGCGCCTCTTTCAAAACAAACAGTGCATTTGAATCCTGCTACAGTTAAAGTGCCACATTTAGACTTGTCAGTTCGCTTGGTTACAGTTGGAGCATTTCTCAGATTATAGTAAAATGTTCTGCAAATTAGTTATCATATTTTCCTACTTGGTTACAATAAGCTTGTTTTATAAATACTTTACGCAGCCAAAAACATTATACAACTGAAAACTAATTTTAGCGCAAGTGGAATTTTATAGGGTTCAAAATATATGTTACATGCAATTAGAACATGAGGAAGGGAAATACATTTTACAGTTAAAGTTCAACCATGTTATTGTTTAAAACTGCTAGTATCAGACTGATGAAAATAAACACACTATATCAGTCAAGTGTAGGATGAGGTGGGGTGGAGGTTTATTTAACCTCCCTTATAAGCACGTTATGCAGTACCTGAAACTGTGTTAGGTAGTCATTGGTGAGAGCTCCAGTATAAGCTGTCACAGGAACATAGCTGTTGAGTTCTGCCAGCCGCACCTGACTGACCTCAGCGCGGTTCTTCCCCAGGTCTTCCTCACGCAGGTAAAACTAGAACACACAAAACATTTGCCATCAGTTTCATATTTCACTGCATGGTGTCCCGTTCCCTCCACATGCTCATACCAGCTGGACTTTACAAGGAGAAATGGCAACCTACTGGATCTCCAGTTGAGCATGCAGGTTAAATTAAACAGATCACAGTGGTATTAAACATCCTCAACCAAACAGTGAAACATAAACAGACATGATAACCAAATATCTATCTGTATCTTTTGAGCCTGGTTAAAAATTGTTTGGGACCATCACTGGATATGATAATTATGAGCAGTGGGACCAAGGCATATTAGTCAACACATCTCGCTCAGTTCCATTACCATTTCCACACAACAGATCCTTAACTCTGTGAAAAATGCAATGTCAGTAAAACTGGAGGACCGTGATCTACAGCACAGTTGTGCAGTTCTGAAGGTGAGCATGGTCCACTGACCTGTGAGGAGAGGTCCCGCCACTCAGCCACACACTGATCATGCAGGGTGACGCTCTTGACTCCGCCCAGGATGACATTCTTAGCAATCTCCACACCAAGGCCACGCAGTCCTGAGATCAGCACATTGGAGCTCTGCATACGTTTCATGGCATCATGGCCCAACACATACCTGATGAACAAGAGTTGAGTTTTACACGCATCCCCTAAACAATATTTCACAATGCAACTTCACTAATGGGGGAAAAAAGCAATAAACATCTGTGAAATGGTCCCAAATCATTGTTATTTTATCAATTTACATTTTATTTAAAAAGGTCCAGAGATGAACCTGCAGGCTTTATTTATCTGAAACTGCTGAAATCCTGTTGTTGGCATTTAAATGGCAAAATGGTTTGTTTAATACAGTTTTACTGATAAAAACAAACCCAAAACAACAAAAAACAATCCCAAAATGCTGGTGTGTCAAAAGCACATGCCCAATACAATGAAGTAAAAAACCCCCCAAAAAAACACGCCAGGACTTACAGCTGTCTGGAGTACAGGCCTTCATCAATCTCAGCATCATTTCCATTCTTAGCCATGCCCTGTGGGAATGCAGCCATTAAAGCACTACATACTGAACTGCTCAGTTTAGAATAGTCAGATTATGCACTACACCACATTTAGAATTCCTACATCAGAAGAGGTAAGCCTTTACATTTGCCACTTCTTAGTCATATTTGAAGTTTACAATGCACACTTCATTTTGAGCAAATTAATATACATTTTATTGATTTATAAGGTGAGCAGTCGAGTGAACTCACGTTAGCTGGGGAGTGGGATAGTTCAGTTTTGACAGAATTTGAGGAGGAACAGTGGGATCCCGTCTTCGTCTCTGATCCTGACACGCGACGCTTCTTGGACAGCGGCGAGCTGGACATCTAAAAAAACAAATAAATAAATAAAATTTTAAAAATTCCCCAAAACCCATAAATTTAAGAAGTAAACCAACCCCGACATAAGAGCTCATCAAAATAACAGTCAGACTCCAAATTAAGCAAAGCAGCATTCAATCATGACATCACTTCAATCACAATGTGAACTGAAATTCGAGACCAACTGAAATCAGTATTATATTTTAATGTGACCAAGATGATCAAAAGCTCAAAGATGACTAATTGGCTCCAATACATTTACACAAATCTTCATCTACCAAAAGGTTAAACAATTAGCAAGCTGCCTTCATGAATAAGAAACTTCTCCAAACCCAGAAAGATCTAAAATATTTACGTATTCTACTTTGCTGTGCAGCTTCTGTGAGTCTAATGATGACAAATTATCACATTTTCTCTTTCGTCATCTAATTTAAAATGAACAGCTCCAAGGCGTCAACTGCTTATATACATCTTAACCCAAAGCATCAATGGTCTTCAAGTGCCACTCTGTGCATGCTACAGTATTTGGGAGCCTGTATCTTCAAACTTCATTCATTTTTGAGGTTTAATTTTATGTTGACCAGCACACCAAGTGAAAATCCTTGCGAATATGGAATTTGGCAAAAAGATGCTCGGATTCTGAATTTGGAGCTCTCTAGATTGGGATTCAGCACTGGACAGTTCCTGTAATGAATGACCAATATCCAGAATAAAGCCAACTACTTGTTCTATGGTACCAATATAAAAAACATCGTGTAAGGGTTGTGAAAGTTAAAACAAGCCTTTGTTATATAGGCAAGTAACAAAAGAACTGTAAAAGATACAGGACAAAATGATTTTTCTTCAAATTGTTTATAAAATTAACAGAAAATGATATTAGTTAGACAAAAATGAGCTATATGCAGTAATTACATATATTTAAAAAACACAGTTTGAAAATCTAAACACTATCCTGTATCTCTCTGTATGATCCTCAATATATAGGACATTTAAACAGCACATTAATGAACAAGAGAGTACTTGGCTTCATCACGGCAGGGGCAGATCCTGCATTTCTGCCGCAAGCTGTAGGTAACTGGCCTGCTATAAATAGATCGTGGACACAACCGCTTTGTTTATCGCTCAGGCTCGCCCATTCTACAGCACAAAACTGCTGATTCATTAAAACTCAACTTCACTCACAGCTGCCTTACAGTCCTTTCCTCCATCGCATTAAAAAAATCGGGGCAGTAGAATTGGGCATTCTATTTATAAACCCTTACATGTGTGCCGGAGCATGCCCCTTCTTGCTTTATCTTTCTACAGAATTGGAAGTAAGTAGATTTCCTCATTGTTCAGAGGGAATGAAATATAGCAAGGCAAAAAACAAACAAAAAAAAAAAAACAGGACACACATTACCAAAGCGGAAAATCCGCATTCCCCTCAGTCAATAGCGCAGTTAGGGCAAAACCAGAAAGTCAATCTGCCTGTGATGATATTGCACACATCGACATTTGGACCCAAAAGAGATTATGTGTGATGTTACATCCATAAATACAGGCAATAAAGCTAACTTAGATTAGATGGCCCTTACCAACAACAGGAATGGAAAATTAAAATTAAATACGCCCAAAAATTGTCACGCCAGAACAAACGAAACCTGCTTAACATGACATTACACCTGCTGTGTGTTTTTCTGTCTAGGCTCTTCTACGTATTCGGATCTCTACATGGCACATCCTAGTCAAGCTAATTCATCTATAATGTATTTTCAAAAGATAGTCAAGTTAAGGTAATGTTAATCGGAATTTGTTCCTTTTGGGTTTCCTACACCTCAATCCGAGTAAAATTTTTTAAAGAGATTAGGCTCCATAGGCTGTGAAAATCCATGCAGTTTGGTCTGAGGCCTAGCTCACCTACATTAACCGGATTAGCTGCCTGTTAGCACAGTAACGAAAACGAAAGAGTTTCCGTGTTTTTCAAAAGAGAAAAGGAAACTTGGTTAGCATCTAGCTCTGAAGTGGCCTGCTTCAAAAAAACATCTCCATCTCAACACTGCAGCACCCAGAAAAACAGCAGGAGAGACACAAAATAAAGTAGGAGGCTGTGAGAGGAGCTAGCATGGAGCAGATCTGGAGAGCTGAATGGGCTCCGTTCTTACCAATAACCCTTCTCTGTCCACTCCCTCAGTGTCAGCAAAGCTCCCTCGTGCGAAACCGACTCCAAACGACGACGGTGCGGCTTGCTGGCAGGTGAGGTTATGATGGAGGGGAAAAGAGAAAAACCCAGGGGGAAGCGACAAAAGCGCTGCGTTTGGAGACGCTGCGAGAAAGAGCCCCCCCTCGCTATCCTGCCGAGTCACTCCGGTCCGCCCTGCTCCCCACACTCACAGCCTTCCAGCTCTCAGCACACAGCACGGAACAAAACCAAAATGGCAGCTGCAGCGCAGGGGAGGAGCTACTCATATATTCAACAGGAAAGGGAGGACTTCGGGCCTTCCGTGTGAACAGGCATTCATTGGACAGCAGCGCTGAGCCTGCGGAAATACAGCCCCCTGACAGAGCAGTTCCTCTCCAGCACACCGAGAACCACACATAGACAGAGCAGCTGCTCTTCAATGCTGAGAGCCACACAAAGGCAGAGCAGCTCCTCTTCAATACTGAGAACCACAAAATACAGAGCAGCTCCTCTCCAACACACTGCCACCTACATACAGACAGAGCAGCTCCTCTCCAACACACTGATAACCACATAAAAGCAGAATATCTCCTCACAAATACACTGAGAATCACACAAACACAGATCAGCCATTCTCCAAAACACTGAGAACCACAGAAACAGAGCAGCTCCTCTCAAACACACTGGATCGTAAATATCACTATGGTTGACAAGGTATTTCTCCAAATCAGTCCGGAGTAAGACAGACTAGTTCATTCTGGGACCTCAGTTTAATCAGGTGTGAAAAGAATTGACTAAGGTGTATATTATCTATTTTGATGCTCAATGCAAGGACCAAAAAACATGTGCCCAAACAAAAGACATTACATCTCTTTTTTCAATTCTCCCATTTAAGCTTGAACAAGTCATAGAAGTTTTTAGGAAGACCTATAGGTACATTTCCATGTATGCAGCAGCATTATTCTACACAAACAAACACTCATACACTAATACAGTTACAGTGTTAATCTACTGAACCATTATTTCATTTTACTAGGCAAAAAAAAGGATAAAACATTTTTTTTCAGAGATATAAAGAGCTATTTACCCCATAGTGCACCATTTTAAAGATATTACTCAAAACTGAACAGATGCTTTAATGCTATTCTGTGCAGTACAGATTCGGGCTGCAATGGAAAATAACCCTCATTTGAGATGAATAAAACACAGTACTGTATTTTTATTCATTTATGTTTTACCTATGAACTCTTGGATGCAACACAAAATCCCTTGCATATGCAGTCTTATAGAACAAATAAATAAAGGACTAAAACAGCCAGGTGCCAAAGATAAAAAAAACATTCATTAACTTTTGGTCTACAATCATCAGATACACGTTCAAATCAGAAGCCTTTGATACCAGCTTCTTAAGATATTTTTAAAATCCCCTAAAACAGCACAGGCATTAACCTGCAGCACCATGCTGGTTAACAGGGGAATTTGGGGTTTAATATATTGACGTGACTGAGAAGTGTGTTCAAACGCCACCATCTCAGAAACATGAAGAGAAATTGCTCTGGCTGTTCAAACGCTGTGTTTGCACATCCATTACAACAAGTGTGGTACAATTTTAGCTTTCCTGAAATATGTTTCTCCATCAATTTTAAGTCTGAGTTTATTTCAACCCTTTTTTACAGGCGCAACTGATATAAGCAGCTCATAAATGCTTCAAAAGTATTTGTTATCCAGATTTTTTTTTTCACAATCCAGCTCCTTAATTAAACAGGATTTCTGTAAAGTCACTTTAAGTCACGGTCACATCTTAAACTCGTAACGCCTTGTTAATGCCCAAGGTGGTTCCCTCTTCATTGCTTCTAATTTCCTGACATGAAACACCAATCAATATTTTAGAACACTGACCCATTTAAAGAATCTCTTCAAAACAGTTTGTGTCCAGGCATATCTACCTGTTTATAAAAGATGGTGATAAATTAGTTAATCCATGACAATTTATGATATTGCATGTACCATTATTTCACAACAGGCATGTAAATCTGACTTAACATTGGTAAACAACCGGACAGATTGTTATGTTTAGATGGTTCATGTGTGTAGCACCGGGCTCTTTGAGCTGCTGAACAAAACAGAACATGTGAGCATTCAGAGAAAACTGTCCGTGCTTATTCACACCATGCTGCTTGTTTAAAAGAGAGGACTGACCACTGTTCTGACCTACAATTCAAATATTTAGGCGCTCTAAAAATAGATAAAACCTAGAAAACTGGAGCATTACTGTTTTAAACTGTCCCACCACAGCCTGAGATTTTCACCTATACACTTATTTCAGCTTCATCTTTGATGACAATAACTTCCACAATGCAAGGCAGCAGGCAGACATTCATGGGTAACAGCGCAGCACGTCAGTATGGCATGTTTACCTAAGAGTGTCAAAATGTAAATACATCTTATGTAAGCTTTACACTCAATAATCACACTTTTCACTAAAATAACACTGATTGTTTATGCCGTGCCAGAGCATCAAAAGGGATAGGTAAGTTACTCAGCCTGCTAAAGATTAACAAGGTTCAAGAAATATGGGCTTTTAGGCCATTCAAACACAAAATACCCACACAGTGTAGTCCAAATTAGAGTCCTGATGTCTATGAACATAAACATCACGAGAATGAACTGGCTGCCTAATTTTATCAGCATGAAGAAAACAGACCACTAACATTTGTGAGTGATGGATTCTTGTTTAACCCTCCTTAGTCCACTTAAAATTTGAAGCTGAAGCATTTCCCCTCTTGATTATGTTTCCAAAAGTACAAATTTGATAAAAGAAAGTTGTAAAAAAACTGGATCCACAAGTAAAAGCATTAAATGTGCTCCTTTTCAGTCAAAATTAATGTTCTGGTCATGGCCAGATCTTGATTTTAACACTTTAATACCAACAAATTTAGGGAGTTAGATTAGGGAAGGTAATGTTTATGTGAATAACCAACTTTCTCCATCATAAGTAGAAAGTGACATTATCTAAATAAAACCACTTCACCTGTGAAGTGAGACATGATTCATCTTGTACTTGTCACCTCCAAATGCCTCAATGTGAACTTACTCATCTATAGATCAACATCAAATATCCAGAAATCAAAAATCAACACCTGGATAAATATTAGTAAGCACAGATAAGCGAGTGTCACTTCCACTACAAATTCAGCACCCATTATTCCTTTAACATTCAAGATTTTGAATTAAATATTGAATGGTAACAAATAAAACAATGACTGTATATCAGCCAGCATAAGTTTAATGCTTAATTCTATTCTACACAGCTGTCTGAACCTCTTCTGTTATTTTAAATAAGAGAACCAGTTGCCATCCATTACATCTTACCAGAACTCAGTAAATAATAAACAAAAACATTTAAAAATGATAATTACATTCTGGCATTTAATGTGTGGCAAAAACACATTTACAAAATCTAGAAATTCCACAGTAAATTCCCATTAATTAGCACTGCAGAGACATCAAGCTATACTTTGTAAAGTGTTTCTGCAGAGCAGCTAAAAGGTATTCTCCTACAGGATGCAAGTATGCATTTTTAAATGATTACATTATGAACTATAGACTACTAATATGTCAAATCCTTATTGTATTGTTTGCCAATATTGAAACAATCCAGATGTCATTGTACATTCATCTGAGAGGGCAAAACTAACCTGAAAACATGTTGCACTAAATTGGCATTTATTATGGAATTCAACATAAATTATGCATGGAAATGTGCCATACTAAATCATTATCACTTAAAACCATCATCTACTTCAAAGTAAAGGGAAATTGAGATTTATAGTAACTTGATTCGTGTGAATTAGCCTGTTGGAAAGACATCCAAAAAGCACCCATTTTAGCTGTTTATTGAAGTTGACTTCCAATAAATCACATGTAAGGCTTCCATAAATGCTCACTGGATGATACAACAGGAAAAAACAAAACAAAACAAATAAACCCAGATTACTTTATTGATCCTGGAAGAAATTGCTCATGTTATGACTACGAAGGCAGACAAAAAACAATATAAAATAGTAAATATAAATGTCAACAAAAATTCTGTAGAAAAAACTGTATGTACTAATATGTACATACTGTACTACATCCATGTAATGGGGTATAAATACCATAAGTATTAATGCACTATAATTAAAAATGCGACATTAAATGAGGCTTTAAATTGTAGGCCATTATGTTGACAATCTTATTGAACAATTTCAGCCAGTATCCAATTTCATTGCACAGCAACTTTGCCATGTCTGACCTGCAAAAAAAGACTGTTGCATAATTTTACTCATTTCAGATACTGACAGGTCTAGATTTCCAACAAACCTTACCTCAGGTTTCCGTAAATGCGTATTGAGAGGAGACAGGAACCCCTCCAGTGAGAGCAGAGAGGGTATTTTGGTAAACAAATCCAAAATAGATGTATATTAAAGGAATAACCGTTGGGGGGAGGGTGACACCTTGTGACAAAGGCCCAAGAGGGCCGTGTGTGTTCCTGTAGGGGGGACTGAGCCCATGGAAGGGGGCTTACGTTCCCCCTGTTAAGTAGGCTCTCTAGATGCATACACGATGCATGTTCTACCACATATCAGTAAACTGCACAGGTATCCTGTGCACCTGCATGCATACTCATTCAGAGAATATCAATTGATCAACGTAAACCACTTAAAGGGGGTACGTCCACCTCGACACGTTAGCTGTAGCTACTGCAATCAATTCAGAAATACAAATAGCTTGCCATCCTCTCAAGCCCTTACACCACTGGGTCTACCAGTGGCGCCAATCATTGTGTAGCATGGTCGATTGCTTATCTAGCTGACAAGAAAACGCTGTAACTACTATTCCTCTAACTCTGGTCACATTTCATTCACGTTTTTTTTATGTCAATCTACAACTATAGCTTTAGCGTTACTGGATAAAAAGACCGAAGAGCTGATAACACTGAGTCTTTTGCAACGCCGTGTAGATAATTGTCTCCAAATCGATGCAAGAGCTCAACAAGAAAAAAATGGCATAAACAGCTCCTTGTGGTACAGAGAGCCTTGAAGCCTACACTACAAAAAAGGGACTCCTGTGCTAGCTTAGCAACCCATTAAGTCCTTCTACATAACTAGTCGCCTTGAGTGAAGTTTCCAACTTTCAATAAATCATATTTCACTGAAGGGTACATTGTTTTTGCAGCTGCATTTTAAAGCAACCAAGAGAGCTAAATAAGCACACTGAGTGTCAGTTTCTCAGCTAGTTAGCCAGCTATTCTGACGAAAGCTAGTTAGCATTAGCCAGGCTCAGATAGAAGTATGCAGAACTCACCACATCCGATATTACCAGGGCCTTTCCACGGCACTGAAGACAGAAAAACTTCTCAGGCACACAGGCAAACACAGCGAAGCGAAACAGTAACGTAAGTAAGGTTTTAGAAGAGGCCGGAGTTCCGTGTTTTCAAGCTCTGAGGAGAAGAAGGGTCTGACCGGCCCGGACCGTTACAGCTCCGAGACAGCTCGCCTCTATTCTTCAGCTCTCCCGCAACATGTGCAGAGTTTGAGTCTGGATCAGCACACTTCATCAAGGAGGTGTGTTCGCTGGGGGTACATATATCGACTTCTTAGTAAACGTCAAACTATTGTAAATCTTTTATCTTCCCAGATCTATGTTGAAGCTAAACAACAAAAATGAAACAGCTACTCATGTGACCATTTATTATTTCCAAAACGTATATTCTTGCAACCCTGTACACCCCCACCTGTCGATAAATAAGCTCGTCCAGTTTACATAGACGCCGTGCACGGAGGGAAACGAAGTACGATGTGCTGGAGAGTCAAAACCAGACGACAGAAACTTGTCTCGTTTGTTTCGTAAACGAGTGGTCTTATAACTTTGTGAAGAATAATTGGAAGGGGAAATTACCAAGATTAGTTTATGATACATATTTTTCAGATAGCTTTATTTACTGTACAATTGAATCTAAATTATATGGACAAAACTATTAGCACACCCCTCTCAATGATATAATTCAGTTGTGTTAATGCTCGAACCTAATCCAGTTTTATTCGTTAACGGGTAGTCTTTTAACCATGAGCAGTAGTCAGTAAATAATACGTGAAGGTGTGCTTAACGAGATTAGTTTATGATACAAATTTGTCAATCAACTTATTTTATTATACAATGGAAAGTATAACATATGGACCCAGGTATTGAGACACCCCTCTAAATGATTAAATTCGGGCGTTTCAATACAGAAACTTAATCTCGTTTAATCCTTGAACAAGTGATTTGTAACTAAATAACAGTCAGTAAATAATCCTTGAAGGCGAGCAGACCGAGATTTGTTAATGACACCAATTTGTCAGTCGGTTTACTGTCTTTTATAAAAGTAATGTACACTATATGGACAAAAGTATTGGGACACACCTAATTATTGAAGGTATTTTCATACATCATACTTATCACTACGAAGTCCCTTAATTTTACCCCTTAAAGTTACCCGATTAAGGTGTAAAACTACTAAATATTTTCATGAATTTTTCAAAAACATGTAACTGCGGAATGGGGAATGAATCTATCTTAAAGTCTATGTATGTGAATGCATAGTCCCTGTTGATTGCACGAACTCACGACGTTCTGAGCTGAGATCGAACTCCCTTACCACTAGGCCACCAGCCTAAAAAAACAATCTTGGCACTCAGGAGCAGTACACAAACAACGACAATGTGACGTAGTCTACGTTTTATTGAAATCTTGGCAGAAATATTGAAAAAGTAGCTTGAAGGGATCACCATGACAAAAAACTGCTGAAAAGAGGACGCCAGAGTTACAGAAACACAGAAGCAAGGCTCGTATATTTTTAAATTGAGTTGTGGGTATATAATAAATAACTATACATTTCATAAAATATCATATTCGTAATAACAAACTAAACACGAGAGGAAAAAAGAACATCGACCAAACAAATAGGATATACTAACATCACAGGAAACAAAAGAGAAAGGCAAGTCTGGTTCAGCTCCTGAAGTCGGCAGATAGGTGTGTCATTCTACTAATAATTAGGATGCACATAATACAGATTTCCTTCTTTTTGTAGTACGACTTAATGACACAGAGAGAGAATATAAAGACATGCATAAAAGGTATGTATAGAATGTGTTGTACAATAATAAGAAGAAATCAAGAGATTTTTCAGGGTACTGCCTTTTAAAGACACGATCTGCCGAAGTTTCTTGTTTCTTACAGTCTGTTGCGCCCCCATGTGGTTCATTTCGTTGGAAACGGATGGCAGGTCATACTGCAACTATGAAGATGGTGAAGTGGCCCAACCATTCATAAGGGATATTTATAATATACATTTTGTTTCAGGTTACACTTTATGCTAAACTGTACAAGTCTATAAGTGTGTTTGCATTCATTACCTTTGAATGTGTTTGCATTATTATTCTCAAAAAATATTTGTGAAAATGATCAGTGTTTGCTACCAGAATATAAGTATTTACAGCTGTTTCAGACAGTGGACTCAACAAGGGTTGACTGTTACGTGGTGCAGATCTGATCATGCACATAAAGGGATGTTACACTGTAATTTTCTGTTAGTAACAGTCCCCAAAGCCTCAAACATATAATTGTATCTTTTCTGCAAAGAGCGACCTTCCCGACAAACGCAGCTGCTCATGACTCAACAACATGCTAAGAAAACAAAGCTATTCTACCATTTGGATTTGAGCGTGCCCTGACTACCCACTCACTCCAGAGAGAAAAGAAAATACTTACAGCCTCTAAATATGAGCTGCTACGTTGAGATCCATGACTTGGTCTAAAACTCAAAGAGAAATATTCCAGCCGTTTTTTATCTAATCTCTAACTGCTGCATATGTATTATATTGTCAACCACTGAAGATGATACAGTTCTGTATTTGCCTTTAGTTAGGAAAGAAGACGGCCAATGATGAGCTGCTTGTGATGCTACTTACTGGTTCCTGTGTGTCAAGTCACTGGGTATTGTGTTTTTTTAGTAGTGGCAAATGCACTGAAATTGTGCAGCTCAGCTGTGGTGTTTAGATGCAACAGTCAGAGATTAGCATTCCTTTAAGTCTCTCATATTATTTCCCTACTGTGATTTATCCCTGTGCACATGCAGGCTTCATAAACCCCTCCCTGACGTCCCGCCCCTTGGCGACTGATTTAATCTCACAGCACCTCTTTGCCCTTCCCTTTCGTCCTGGTCGTTGGCTGCCTGGACGTGGCTGGGTGGGGACGGAGGTGGGTAGGAGGGTGGGGGGATGGTGAGGTGTGGTAGAGAGGGCATGGGCGGCCGGGGGGTGGTGGGCAGCGGTGGTGGGGTGGAATGGTGTTGGTAGGAACGAGGGCGTGTCGAGGGAGAAGATTGGGCACTTTTGGCCCTCGGAAGGGTCTCAGGACAGTCGCTTATCTGCTCCAGCAGTGAGGGCATATCACCTTCGATCTTCTCCAGTACGGCCGCCATTTGCTTTTCGATTTGCTCGATCACGCTGTCCATTTGCCAGTCAGAACTGGCCCCCACTGCCTGTTCTAGACCACTGTACATCACCCCACTTCCTCCTATAGAGTAGGGAGAGCAGCAGGAACCCGTGTAAGAAGCTCCATGTCCTAACTCTCTCTGTTCCTGCACGTAGACGGTCTTGTTACGGCCCAGACTTGAGGAGCCCATTGCACCATAAGGACAATGCGTGCGCTTTCCCGTCTGACTTGACTGACTGGACCTCTCTGTCTTGCCTCCTTCTGTGTCTCTGCCCCTTGGACTGACCTCTCCTATTGTCCTGGTCCCTACCTGCCTCTCTGCTACTGCCTCTGGAAGTTGGGTCTGACACCAGCTACCAGGAGAAATGTCCTGCTGCTTCCCTGCCACCTCTGCTTTCTCCTCAGACACTTTCCCTGCCTGCTCCTTGTCAGCGACTGTAGGACTGCTAATCTTGCCCCCAGCCCCCAAGCCATGATCCAGAGAAAGGTTGGCAGCCATTTTGCGACGGTTTGGTGTATCGGGGGAAGAGGTTTTCTTGTCTGTGTTGCTAGCAATAGAGGTTTCCTTTTCTGAAGCGACTTTGATCCCTTGGCAGTCAGTGGGTTTGGTGGGCTCAGCGATGGTGGGTTTCTGTCTGGCCTCCGCTGTAGATTCGTCTTGGCACATTCCATGAGAGTCGTCACCTGCCACTTTCTTTTCCTCGCCTGTGTCCTGCTCCTCCCCTTGAGTTTGTGTTGATGAGCTTGTTTGTGCGGCGGGCTTTGCTGTCTCAGGGAGTGAAGAAGTAATTCTGCATTCTTCCTCGTCTGGTGTTTTTCTTGCCTCAACCTCTGAATGAGAGACAACCTCGTCTTTCACCTCCTGCGATTTTTTCTCCTCTTGATCCTCAACCAGTCTGTTTTCCACTGTAACCTCATGGGACACACTCACAGGTTCAGTGGGAACTCCCTTACTCTCCACTCCATCAGCTTTGACACCTTCCCCCTGTCCCTCCTGCGGCCCTTCCATGGAGCCCAACTCTGAGGCGCGAAGACGCTGCATGAATGTGGTAACTCGGATCGCTTTCTGGAAAATAGGGAAGGGAATACAAGGTGTAGTCAGCGTCCGCACACTGTATAACCACTCCAGAGGTGAATACACTTCTGGCTATCTGAGTGGTCATCATCCTAGTTTTTAGAGACAAAGTGTGAAAGTTGATTTTGACCACTGTATAAAAGTTGCTTTCTCTGCATCAGTGAGCTTAAACTGAAAGAAGTGATGCACTGACTGTATTTTATTCAGATGTGTGCATCATTTCCAAACGAATATATTGGTATATAATGTAATATATTACAATAACACAATTATGGTTATATGTAAGACAGAATTCTATGGATTTATGATATTTTATTCAAGTAAAAATGACATGCACAATCAAGTAAATTCAATGCGTCACTTTTTCAGTGTAGAAAGGACCTTACTAATTATGCAAGTATTTTTTATCTGGTTGAAGCACAAGGTGAACTGGACCAATGGATCAGGGACACAGTCAGTAATGTTGTGATTGAATGAACCTTCGCTTCTTTGACCTGCTCTTTATTTTTCAAATTGGCGTTATATTTTTCTTGCTCTTTCTCTATCTCCATTACTCGTTTGACGTCTAGGCACACACAGATGCATACACAGAGCTCCTCATACACACATACATGTGACACGTCCATGAAACTTTAGTCTGGAGTTAAGTCTGAGACAGTGGAGGGCTGAGGAGAACTCTATCCAGGACAGTGTGGGTGGAGCCAGGCTGCATATGACTGGAGGCTTATGGGAGGAGCTGGGCAGTGATAGGCTTGCCACTTATCGACAGAAGAAGGCTTCAAAAGAGAAAAGACTCTTTTCGGCAATCAGACTTGAACTCCATATTTCTTCACAGTGACGGCTGGTCAAGCCAGGTCATGGGAAACAGAAGCCATGACTCTTCACCGCAAAAAAAAGATATCTAGGCAACTGAAAAATTATCAATGTAGGTCATAATGATTCATTATGAGATTCATCACATAATGATTCATTATGACATTGTTGTAAGAATTTGATAACATTAGCAAAATCCTTTCTAAAAATTCTAAAGATATACAGTGATTTTGTCAGTTAAAATATATACTAGCAGATCATTTAAGTTTGTATTCTTTCTTGAAATGCAGTAAAAGTTCAAAACAAAATTAAAGAATATATCAAATTAGAAAAAATTGAATAAGTAAATCTCACAATAAGCTTACAGCAACATCATAATGGGAAATAGATATAATGCCTATACTTAAGGTGCTTTCACCTGCTAAGATATAATTTTTTGCAGTGCTGGTACACTGTGATTTCTGCAGGTAGAGATATAGGGGCTCAAGTCAAGGATTGTCTTGGCAAAGAAAAGAGTCTGGGCCTCCAGACTGTCTTGCGGAGATTAACAGTACCTTCAACTCCTGGGTATTCCATGCAAGGGGAAAGGAAATGATCAACAAAGTGATCAGAACGCTTACTGTCACACTAATCACCAGCACTGCTGTCATGCACATCCTCATTATCATTGTCCTTGTCACCTGTATTATTTACAGTACTGTTTACGAGAACTGTGAGTGAAGTAAAAGTTATTTATGGACACAGAGATTCTTCTTACCCTCCACTTGGCCTTGGCAAAGTTTTTCTCAAACTGAGCACACACTCCGTCCTTCAGGTTCTTTTCCGAGGCACCGTTTCCAGCAATCCTATCAGTGACACAGAATAACTGAGCTTTGTGTGAGAAAAGTGCATTTGTAAGAATACACTTGAATATGTCATCCGAGGTTAGTGCACATACTCTATATGCAGCTTACCACTCATGCCACAGTGCGTCCTGTGCTGTAATTCTTAGCATTTGGTCAACATCCATCAGCCTACACACCAGCTCTTTAGCTGTGGGAGTGGGAGAATTGAATGAAGAAAAAAATACAGTAGACTACATCGGTATTTAAAGGAATACAATGTAGGCTATTACAATAGAC
The DNA here is from genome assembly GCA_037577295.1 of Ladigesia roloffi. Taxonomy (NCBI): domain Eukaryota; kingdom Metazoa; phylum Chordata; class Actinopteri; order Characiformes; family Alestidae; genus Ladigesia; species Ladigesia roloffi. The sequence continues at coordinate 18,695,478 of JBBKCR010000128.1, read as the reverse complement.
AGCAGAAAATGTTATATTGGTTCAGTGAAAGGATCTTAAATATAGACAATATATCTAATACTTTTCACAGGATTGTTATAGGAACAACATAAGATTGTTCAACCAGTATAGTGGTCTTACATTTACATTATTTAGCAGATGCCTTTTATCCAAAGCGACTTCCATTCCTAACTACAGGGGGCAGTCTCCCTGGAGCAACTTGGGGTTAAGAGTCTTGCTCAGGGACCCAGTGGTGGTGCTGGTGGTAGGATTCGAACCCAAGACCTCATGGGCCAGAGGCAAGTATCCTACCCACTGAGCTACCTCCACTCCTAAACTCTACTCCTAAATTGACAACATTATCCATTACAGAATTCAGATAATTTCATTAAAAATGCCTAGAAATGCACATCCATAATTATGGATAACAACTTTACAACTTTATAATGATAAATAGAAACTACAGTACCTCCCTTTACCATGCTATCATTCACCAATATATCACTTATTGCTGTATTGGCTAAAAAATGTTTTGCAGGCTGTTTTTTGTGTACCAGCGGGTGATATTTCGTCCCAGTAAGGGGAGTCAAACTCAAAGTCTCCAGCCACAATCCGGCAGAAAATGATACGGTTGTGCATGTCTGTGTTTTCCTCCTCTGTCTCATCATAGAAGGGAGGATTTCCAGACAACCTGAAATGATATTATTTGTGGTGTTACATACAGTCAAGTGAAAATGAGTGCACATACTTTACAGGTAACAACACATTATTTATTATTTTTCTTTATTATTTTAGATGTAATCTCAGTTTTTCTGAGTTTAACATCTTGGGAAAAGCATAGGACTTATGCACAGGCCACATTTCTTGTTTTATTTTCCCCTAATTGTCAGCAAATTAATTGTAAGTAGTATTTCTCTATAGAGAATTTGTACATATTTTTACATCAAAAAGGAACAAGACAAAACAATTTCACAATTTCACAATTTGACAACTGTGCATCTTCCAGCGTAATTGTATATAACTGTGTAACTACTTAAAATAAATATGGATCAAGAAACTCCTCCAAACGGGGAAGTCCATTTCCTGGAAATACACCGTGAATGTCATACTAAGAGTCATGGAACTACATGGTTTCCAGTCATACTTTCTGCGTTTTGCAAATAAAGCCAGCTTACAGCATGTACATGATGACCCCAATAGCCCAGCAGTCCACTGGCCTTCCATACCGATGTCGAGCCACCACCTCAGGCGCTGGAAAGAAGGACAACAGCTGGCATTTAAATGAATACCAGTTAAAACGCATTTAGCAAAATATGTCACTCATTATACATAATTTGAAACTTAGTGATCATCTGATTGTGTGGTTACCCAGGTACTCTGGTGTTCCACAGGGTTCAGTAATGGAGCCATTCTCAAATCTGGACAGGTAGAAATCTCGCAACACTACTTTGTTGTGGTTGTTTTCTGTGTAGTACATCAGGCTCTCCAGCTGAAATCAGGAAGCACAGCAGACAAAAATAAAGATACTAATAAAACAGCTTAAGTTTTACTGACATTTGTCATGAATGCTAAGTTATAAATGAGTAGAGGAAAAGAGGTGCCATTCCGAATTTTTTCACTTTAAAATTGATGTTTTTATTTTTTTTTTAACTATGTATATATGTGTGTGTATATGTATTTACAATTTACAAAAAATCTTCCATTCCAAAAACTTTAGGAGGTTTTCAATTTGTACACTAGAGGGCACTAGAAACACATTCTTCGCACAATCACACTAATGATTACTGAGAAATGGATTAGGGTCATTAGAGACAGTAACATAATCTATTCCGTCCACATTAGTTTTGCGCATTAAAACTAACCATAAGGGGCCATCTGTATTATCATATCTGTGCAGCTTTATGAGGTCTTAACATTTGGTTAATATCACTCATGATCATTTCTAACATCCTGCAGTGATGCTGTTGAGCATGCACAGATGGGCCGCTCAACTCCTCTTATCAACTTATGAAACACACTGTCAGACCCATTACAACAACTGACTACAGGCATTCGCTGATGCTAACGAATGGTGATTTCAATCCCACCTTTAAGTTTCTGTGGACTATGTTGAGGGAGTGAAGGTAGGCCACTGCCTCTAGGACCTGCCGGATAACGTTGGCAGCATCTCTCTCTGTGTAGTTCCCCTGGTCCAGAATCCAATCAAAAACATCCCCACCTGTGGCCCTGTAACACACACACACACATAATAACACACACACACACAACGAGTCAAAAATTATGTACTTAAATTCTATCAGTGGAAATTTTCCCAGAAAAAAGGAATCTTCTAACATAAGATATGTAGGAGTGTCTATTTCTCTCCTTGCTTTGCCTAATGAAAATATTTTTTTCCGCAGGAGTTTCATTGTCATTTTTAGTGATAAAAGCTGGATGTATCTGTCAATGCCCACACTGATATGACTGCTGCCATTAGACTTAACTAATGTATCATGTTCAAAAGGTACTTGTTTATTCTCATAAAAAATGTTATCATGTAAAAAAACCATTTAATAGAAGCACACTTGGCCTCTTTGATACTAGAATTGGTAAGATTAGTTGCTGGCTCTGCACGACACTGAGGGAATTCTGAAGGATTGCTTCTAACCCCGGCCAGACTCACAGCTCTTGGATGATGTAGAATTCTTTCCTGGTTTCAAATGCATCTATCAGCTTCAGAATGTTTGGATGGTTGACCCTGCAAGAGATCAGAGCAAACAGCTGCCTTATTTTGTAACTAATAGAGAGAGGTGCTTCAAAAATAGCAACATGCTGTGCAGTGAGTTCAACATGGAGTGGGCTGTGCACAGAAGCAGCTTTTTCCTTTCTAAAAACTCACCTGCTCCCTTGATCCCCCCACACCTCCCTCTCTCTCTCTCTCTCTCTCTGTTTCTCCCTCTGTCTCTATCTCCCTCTCTTTCATTTTCTGCCCATACTCTTTATCAAACCTGGCCCTAAATGTTTCTTCTCTTATCTCTTCCTCTAGCTTTTTCTTTCTTCTGTCGCTTTTTGTCTATCTTTTACAATCTCCAGCAAAATTGACTCTCAAACTCTCACTTTATTCCTGTATTTCTGTCAATCTTTCAAACAATTCTTTGCAAATGTGACTTTCTCACAGTCTCCAGCTAAACTGACTCTCAAATTCTCTCTCTAACCGAGCGGACTCTCTCACTATCTTTTTATTTCTTGTTTCTGTCCCTCTTTTCAACAATTCCTTGCAAAACTGACTCCCGTATTTTCTCCCTCTCTCACTCTTTCTCTCTCTCCCTCTCTCTCTCTCTGGCTGAGCTGACTCTCACGCTCTTTTTTCTTACTCTTTATCTGTTATGCCACAGTGTCCAACAGACTCTCTCTCTCTCTCTCTCTCTCTCTCTCTCTTTCTCCCTCTCTCTCTCAGACACACACTCTAACAAATGCATCCTCAGCTGTTGATGTTTTGAATTATCCCGTACATTTTCAGGATCATGATCTCGTTCTTGGCTGCCTTCCGTACTTTCTTGCCATCCTTCTTGAGGAATTTCTTGCATGCGTAGACCTTGTCCGTCTGCCGTTCTTTCACAAGGCACAGCTCACAAAACTCCTTCCTGCAGATAAATATTACCTTGTGTTTTGTTTTGCTGAAATACAATACCAACCAATTCATTTACATGATACAATCCTGACGAACCATATATACCATATGATCAGATAAATAAAGGAGGCACTTAAATGATCTCGCTGAATGAATTCATATCCGCAGAAGGTGTTGTGAATGACGATTAATGGACCACAACAAACATTATTCACCGTAATGAGGTCTCTTGGGTGTAACCGGCAGGTTGCCTGTCACAGGGAGATAATGATTTGTGTATTGACACTCACGCCTTTAGGACCTGTCCAATCTCATATTTGTCTGTGATGTCCGATAGGCTGTGGTACGTCCGCCCATCTCGTAGGGCAAGGCACCCAAATGGCATGACAGCATCCACCTGTGCATTGCAGGAAGAGAGGAAGAAAATATGCCCCTCTCAATAAAAATAGTGTCATTCAACCAGCAACACAGGTCTCAACAACTTAGCTTCACTGAAAACTGAGGCCGTCATCCATAAACAATGCAATATAGTATAGCATTCCAGTCCCTGAGGGTCTAAGATTTATGTAGGAATGTGTGCTTTGTCATTCTGCTCTCAAAATCATAAATTCAAACATTACTTAATAACGAGAAATGACTTTCTCTTTATCAGTGAGAAGAATGACACTTTCTCTTTATCAGTCCCAAAACCTATTTTCCAACACTGATACTGACCAAATCCTATTATTAAACTTTACCATGCATTTTAATGAGCTTTTTGAATGAAAGCACTTAATTTAAGATCTATAAGTTACAAAAAGCCCTCTGTTGTCCAACAAGAAAAAAAAACACAGTCAACATCGTGACATGCAAAAGAGCAGCAAATACAATGAACATTTTAGATTAGAAATAAATATTAGATTACAGACAAACAAATGATATTTCTAGCATTCTAGCAAGCTATTTTGACATTGATTTCTTTCTGAAAATAGATTCCGCTCACATGTATTTTTCCTCACATTTAATGCTGGATCAGCTCAATTCCGGCTGGTGCAATTGGATTGTGTTCTCTTTATAGGCAACTTGAAATGCATCCAGATGTAACAAGCTTGCGGAAGATGAAGTTTCAGTATCTGTAGGAATTCATCAGATGTTGTGCTGAGTGTGTAAAAGTGTGCAGGACAGGTATTAAGAAGTGCCACTGAAAAAACTCAGCAGCTATTGTTTACATAGATGAAGAACGGAATGAGAGTAAAAACTCTCCCATGGCTGTGTAATCCAGCTTCTGCCTCTAATCTCTAATCCCGCACGCGAATCGGGGGGACAGGGGACGACCTGGCTTGGGTAAGGCCTGGGAGGGTGGATGGACCCAGAGATATATTACATAATCACATTTTATTAAATTGACTTTGGGACTGGTGCACTGACAGAAGCGAGGGATTGGGCATAAAGCCCTCTGCTGGGCTCAACGAGCGCTGAAATCTGTGGACTGTGTTCAATCTGAGGATGTACGTTTCACCCGTAGGCAGGCTCACACAGCTGCGCGTCCACGGACGCTTCCTTAAGCTTTAATGCCCGCGTGATCTTGCTCGCAGATTTGGCAAGAGCTGTTTTCTGAACAGATGAACCGCCCCTAAGATAGAAACTAGCTGCACTGCACTCAGTTTTAAATGCCAAGGACCTGATGGTCAAGCAGGAGGTGTGCACAGACCTTTGGACAAGTGGAACTGTGCCGTCAACGCTGGAGATCAATTTATCTCTGCAGGGATTATGTTAACACTGGTGATTTTGCTGTGTGTGCACATCTGTGTGAGGTTCTGCTCGTGCATTTATGCCGTTTCTATATTACAATGCATTCTGCAGGGTTTATATGGCAGATAAGTAGGTGAGCCTGAGGTTTAATGCTGACTCACTTCATGCCAACACACTGTTATATGCAAGAATTTCCATGTAATTACAATCTTATAATAAGAAAGATTTAAAATTTAAATGGAACAAATAAGGGAAATAAACAGCATTTTAGTAGAATTCTCCAAACAGAAATGTTTATCTGAAAACTTTGAAGTATTGATTCACAACTCACAAGCACTAATATGAGCATGTCAGCACTTTCCCCATGAGATGCTCGCTGCTTGAGTTCACAGCGACAGTAATGTTCACAGTAGACATGCTGCATGCAAAGGCGTCCCTGCAGACATGCATGAAAACACATGGAGAGCTTGCATTATCTTTGATGGGTGTCATGCAGGAGCTGGGTAGATCTGAGCTGACAGCTGCCCATGCAGGTTATAAGATAAAACCACTATTCCACTATTAAACCACTATTCTTCCATATATTGTATAATCCAGGTAAAGTCCAGCTAGACATGGGATGATAACCGGTTTCAAGGTTTACCGCGGTTTAAAAAAGTCACGGTTTCAAAACTGCAAAAAAAAAAACAAGTTATACCGTTCCTACCATGTGTGCATTGTTTGTGTTCTCAAAGGAAGGATTTGTTTTTGAAAATTGTATTTGTTTTTTTATTATTATTGTTGAGCTGCAGATTTAGGTGACTGCAATTTAATTTAATTAAGAAGATTCAATTATTCATTTTTATTATTTTGCCTGATGTTCAATGTTACAAAATGTTCTATATGTTTCTTAAAATAAAATATACTGTGTTCAGTTGAAAAAAAAAAATAGTTTTTTTACCCAGACATTTAAATACAACATTGGAAAGCAGTAATTACAATACCGTGATACCATGATATTTTTGTCCAAGGTTACCATACAGAATCTTATACCGGCCCATGCCGGTCCAGCTAAACGCATTATATTTAACCTGCTGACACAAACACATACAGGAAGAAATACATAACTAACATATGGAAGCCCATTCACATTCATTCACTCCTACTTGTTTTACTTTTCTGTTTCTGTGGTTTATGGTCTGTTTGAATTTGTTGAAATAATGACTTTTTTAACGATTTTCTGAAGTCTGTATGTCAAGGTAAACGTCTGTTCAAATGACTGACATGCAGGTATCGCTGTGTTCCCCTGAATGCACTATTTTTTCTGGCTCATGAATGACATTCCCTGCATGAACTCATAATCTGTTTTTGGATATTGTACAATTGTCTCTCACTACGCTGAGCTGTTTAGCCAGCGTGTACTCATACCAAGCACTCTTGCTGGGATACGTTAGATTAGAGGTGTGCGGTCTGACCTGAGCCTGACAAGGTCTTTTGGCAAGTGGGAACACTTTGTAAATGAAAGGATGATGAGAGAGGTTTACTGGGTTGCTGGAAATTTCACAGGAACTTTACCCTGAAATGTGTTGAGTTTCAGCAGGCATAATAACAATTAAAGCCGTAAAACTGAACCTGTAATCTGTTATGGAGTGCAAACTCTTACTGCGATCTAATAATAATCCACCTATCCATCCATTTTCTACCCCTTTATCCCGCACTCGGGTTTGGGGGGGGACTGGAGCCTATCCCAGTTACTACGGGCGAAGGCAGGGTACACCCTGGACAGTCTCCAGCACGTCGCAGGACCACACACTCACACACATTGTGCATTCAACGTGCGAGAACACCAGAGAACCAAAGCATGTGGACACAGGGGAACCCTCAAAAAATAAAGTTTGACTTAGTTTTGAAGATACTAATCAAAAGTTTGATGTAAGATATAGAGAATGAGACATATTATTTATGTTTTATATGTTTAATATTGTATAATAGTAAAATATTACAATAAAATATAAAATAATACAGCAAATATTTACCACAGCAAATTATAATATTACTACTTAAAATACAGGAATTGTAATTGTATTCTAGTATTACACTTAGCTTGATATCCATTCCCCTATTAATTTTGGACTACATGTGGCATTTCTTTGCTTACATTTACATTTTTGTCAGACAAACTTCTCTAGATCGACTTTAATCATGTCATAGATGAACATGAATGTAGCATTAGGAGAGTTTCCTGAACACTCTTATTGGTACAGCATGGTGTTCTTGCCCACACGGGTATTCAACGTCCCATCACACTGAGAACAAAACCAATTATATCCGATTTAGAAAATGACCTTTACATTCCTTTGCAAATGGACCTAGAGAATCTAAAAAACAATCTAAAATAACCTTCAAATCAAAAAACCTTTTTGCGTTAGCTTGCAATGAAAGTTTTTTCTCGTCTCCTGCATATTTTTGGAAAGGCTAAATTCATTACAGCCGAAGGTGAGATTTGTTTCCATTCTGGTAACATCCTGAGACCAGTACTGACTTTTAGGCCTGTATGATCTCTACTGTGTGTGCACAGCGACACAGAATCTGTTCCACCAATAATGTTCTTAGTTTTGATAGGGGACATGAATATTCATAGTGATTGCTCCAGTTTGCATTTCTCTCTGTGTCTCTTTTTCCCCCTTTCACACACACACACACACACACACACACACACACACATGCAGGCACTAATCTATCATGGTAATATTAGCATTCAAACAGTGGCCATACTCAGTGGCAGAAGGCATGTCCACCAGAGACGCAGTTAAAGGGAGCGATGGAGGCGAGGATGAGAGACTCTCAGAGGGTCCGAGAGGGGGCCTTCTGCAGAGACAAGAACAGAACAGATGCCCCCCTCCATCATTAAAGGCTATGAGAGCAGAAAAAGCCCCCTCCCTTCCAAGGCTAGCTCTCTCTAATGGTGCTCTCGCTCCTCTTCCCCCTGTCTGAGACTGCTCTTATTAAAGCAATGAATCTTCATCTCCAGAGACACACACATTAAACACCACACCGAATCCCACAGGATAGATGTGAGGAGCCACACTGTTCTCAACAACACATTTGAACCCAAGGCACGTATTGAACTACACACACGCGTGCATGCACGCACACACACACACATGCACACACACACACACACACGCACACAGAAATAAGCTGCAGAGGATGCATGCAACAGTAGAGAGGTTAGAGGTACCCTAACAATACTCTCGCCCGTTATCGACCTCTCTCCTCTACTTTCTCTCCAGCTAAATTACCACAGACTATCCCACAGAGTGATGTATCTTAATAATCATCACCTTACCGGTTTGACTGTGCATTTGCAGCTTGTAATAGACATTTGGCATGGTTGGAATAGATATTCGCCAGCTCAAAAATGTAATGTAAGGAGAAAACACACACATCAAGCCTTCTTTCCTTACACAGATTTACCACAGACGCAGACAGCAACTCAGCACAAAACTGTAAATTAGTGAAAGGCCTGGCTTAATCTCTCTAGGAAACCTTGCCATCGAGTATGATGTTTCCTATCACATGAAGAAACTTTCTTTGAGTGATTTCATATGTATTTTTAAAACAATCATTACAATATATACTGCTGTATTCCTTGTAATTCCTTGTACTTTTCTCCAATTTATTCAATCTTACTCCATTTGTACTGGACTGAGCTGAGCTGACCTTACAGTCAGCTCTATAATTGGCACCCTTGGTAAAAAGAGGTCCTGAAAAAATGATTTTGTGGTTAATTAGCTCAGTCCCACACTGAAAGTATTAGGAAAAAAAACCCAAACCATTCATTTGTCACAGAAAACAAATGTTAACAAAACCATGTGTAAAAATGAATGTCTAGTGCAATCACACTTTTCAAACAAAACAGCAATGAATTTTCTCTTGTAGGTCATTATTGTGCTAATGAATCTGAGCCCACTTGTCAATACAGAATCTCTTTAGATCCGCCATGATTCTGGGTCCTTTCTTTTGGACTCGTCGCCCTCCGTTTGGTTGCCAGGAGGGTTTAGTTTAGAAGATTGCGATGTCAGAGATGTTATTTTCTGGTCATTTTGAATGGATATGGACATATGTTTGGATCAGAGATTTAATCATCTGACCAAGCCTTGGCAGACAGATTTTCATTTAGTATCTCCTCGTAGTTCATGGAGAAAATTATGTCATGTATCTTAACAAGGCTCCCAGGGACTCTGGAAAAGAAAGAGCCACAAGTAACACAGATCCTCCAACACACTGAACATGTAAAACATAAAGGTGCAATCATCTTTAGTCCTATGGCAAAACACCTTGAGTATTAACTGCTTTTACTATTTTTTTTTCTTATCTGACACCCCCTGTCAACAAGTCTAACAACATATTTGCAAAAAATCCTTTATACTAATTTTTTGCAATCTTTGTCACTATAGTTGCTAGATTGCTATAACACCAACACCAGTCTATTATGTAGTATGTCTAATCTAGGGGTGGAGCCGAATACACATACGGTATTCGAAAAGGCATAAATAACGTGTTTTTTAAGAAAACGGTATTCGGGCAAATTTTTGAATTAATATTTGTATTCGGGAACCAAACGCCGCCCCCACACCCGTGGTTAGGGCTCTCGCCCTGCGATCAGAAAGTCGTGGGTCGTTCCTAAAAACCGCTAGGCACCTCTGAGGTGCCCTGAGTGAGGTAACCGTCCCACACACTGGTCCCTGGGCGGCGTGTTCATGGCTGCACGCTGCTTCACTTGGTGAATGGGTTAAATGCAGAGGAGGATTTTCGTGCTGACCGATGTTTACTTTCACTTTTAGATGAAAAGTGCTTAATTAAGAATTTTACTCGAATATGAATATGAATATTTTCCCCCTTTCAACAAATACAAATACAGATACGAATAGTGGCCCCTCTACACATCCCTAGTCTAAACTATACAGGTTAGAAATATCAATGATTAGTTTGCTATACTGTTCATTTTAATCTCTCACTGTGACGGTCTCGTCAATATTTTGGTTTGTCTGTCTGGTTATAAAAGGGGGGACTTTTATTTTGACACATGTCTGGATCTGGGTTGTTTTTGTCACGTGTGTTCAGTGTCCTCACCTGTGTCTTGTTTGTTTGCTCGTTTGGATGTATATTTAAGTGCTGGGTTTGTCTTTGTGCCTTATCTGTGCATCGCCTCATTTTCCCTTACCCGTTCTCTGTCTGCTTGTGCCTGCCTGTCTGTTCCTGTTTGTCCTGTCGGCCCGCGTGCCAGGTTTGAGTTGCCTTTATATTTTGTGTTACATTAATAAACCCCTGAATGGAGCCCTGTTTGTCCCGTCCCCTCTTTAGAGGAAGCTCACGAGTGGAAGCTTTGGCGACCACCCGTGACAGATGCACAGATCACCGTAACGTCTCATACGAGGCAGCAGAGATCCGTGAGTGGAACGCGGCTTTAAACACCTGGGCCGCAACGTTTTCACTCGCGGA
>JBBKCR010000128.1:18670288-18684574 GCA_037577295.1 Ladigesia roloffi | reverse complement strand
CTGAATGGAGCCCTGTTTGTCCCGTCCCCTCTTTCGAGGAAGCTCACGAGTGGAAGCAATTGCGGCCACTCGTGACACTCACGTTCCTTGGACTGAGTGAGAGTTTTGCAAACAATGTGTAAAACTTGTCCAACCTAGCAACAGTTGCTATGAAGGACTACATTAGTGGGTGGAGTGTGGGTAGGTAAATGCACAGCATCCAAACAAAATGTGAAGAGGTCACGACTCTAGCTGGGGCAGTGTTTACCCCACTCGGGCCGAGTCATCTCATCCAGCTGTGTGCGAAACTGTCAGGCTCTCAGAGAACGCAGGGGGCCTGGTGGGGTTCCATCCAGAACTTCTCTCCAGCACCAGCCTGTCTGCTACTCACAAACTTGGAGATGATACAAAAAGACAGCTTCCATGGAGGAGGGGCAGCGGATGCCCGGATGAAATCAATGACAACCTCCCCATCCCCAACCCACCCACCGCCTCCCATTGCAGCACTGGTAGAGTTTAACTGACGACTGAGACACGCAGGCATGATTTTCTTTTCGTTTCTTTCAACTTCTGAAGGTCGCACATGCTGTTCATGGCTGAAACACACAAGTGCTGCCGGTGCAAAGGACTGTCACACGCTGTAGGTGAATATGAAAATGGTGGCTAAAGAAGGATTGAAGAATAAAAATCTCAGTGACAGCAGGAAGACTTTACAACAGATGGGAATTTCATACATTTCTGTGATTTCTGTACTCCAGGCAAGATATTTATGAGCAATGACTAAATCTAAGATGAGTAAGTACTGCAAATTCCCGTGAAAATAAAGAAATTGTCGGTGACTAACTGGAAGAAGTACAATTTATAAAATGACATAAACAATCAAAGCAATTGCAGGCAAGCAGTCTATATACTGAGCAGAAACGCTGGGGAAAGGAGACTGTGTTTACTTAAAATGACAAGGACATTCATGTTTGGGAGAAATGGCTCACTACAGTCTGAATACCTTTAATTGCTACAACTGTGCTTATCACTGGAAGGTCAGTACAATAGGAAAAAAAAGGCACATACGAAGAAGACTCCTTCAGGCATGGCAATGTAAACATGCTCACATGCAAACAAACACACACACATGCACACACACACACACACACACACACACACACACACACACAGTCCAACTGCTGTTTCTATTCCATTTTCTCTTTGTCTACCAACTACATGTGAGCACAATTCACCCAAGTATAATCAGTAAGCTACTCGTTTGCACAGAAGACCGCATCTCTCATCACGGCTTTGACTGCAGGCAATTCACAGAGCAGAAAATAATGGACACATTCCTTTTTAATAAGGAAACACTGCAGCGAGTGCACTGATGCAAATTTATAACATCTGAGTGAAACCCCAGTGCATTTTGTCATAAAATCATGAGCATATTTTAAAGCATTGCAGCAATCCAATTGCAAATGAAGCCTTGCAGATGGATTGCTGTACCTGCACTGCATATACGCTACAAGGGCTTTGTTAGCGGCAGATCTGAGCTGCAAGGGATACTTGCTCTTTTGCAGTTACATTTGATTACACGAATATACTTAGATGTGAACACAAATCAAGTGTCCCAATGCCCAGTCTACTTGAAGGAGGGACTGCTCCCCTTGCTCTTACTCAAGATATGGTGATGGTACAACAGTCTCCTTTGGTTTGGTCTGGCTAATAAAGGCTGTAAATGGGGGCCTGGGAACACAGCAACTCTTTATTAGACCCTCCTGCAGCAAGTCTTACTGCCTTTCATATGGCTGCCTCTGGCATGGCTGCCATTTATCTCCAGGTCTAAATGAGGTCCTCAGGGGCCTGTGGTGCCTGGGCCACAGAGGACATCCACATCATTACCCTTCTCCCTCACTAAAGGATCAGCTTTAGTTTCATCTGCCAGAGAGAGGGGTCTGAGCACGTAACCTCTGGTCAATTGCCACTGCTAGATGAAGCCGTCTGCTACCTAAGGAGAGCAGGGAGCCGAAACTAATCAGTGGGGTGAGGAGCAGCTACAGCTGCCCATACACACACTGGAAAACTACAGGAGACCTTATATAATTCCGTTGCATAAACACACACACACACACAGATGCAGCAGTTAGAAAGTTTACAGTGACTTCATGTGGGTTGTCCATATGAGAATGCATATATACAATAAGGCTATACTCACCTATATACAATAGGGCTGCACGATTTGGTTTATTAATTGATTATTAACTAATAAATAAATGTTGGCCTTTGCAAAACTGAAAGCTGTCATATGCAAATGAACCACTGACCGTCACAATTCGTTTTTTTTTTTATAAGTGTGCTTAAATCATTTTGACAATAAAGGTTTCATTCCACAGTCTATTGTTCATTTTAAATATTTACATAACTCAAATTTACATACCCCCCCCCCCCACACACCCAAATTTGCAGGATGCTATTGTTCCAGAATGCTCGTAAGTTCATTGTAATTTCCAGCTTGCCTAGTTTTGATGATATAAACAATATAATCTAGCTCAGATGGGTCAAATGTTGAATTGAAAACCAGTGGCATGGCCTAACAAGCGTGTACGCATGTTCAGATTCATTGAAATACAGAAAAAAATCTCTGCAAACTAAACTGTACATTTATTATTTATTTTTTCAATGAAATATATTACACATAAACAGATAATGTGTCTAAGTCTAGGCACCCTTACAGCAGACCAAGACCCCTGGTGACTGATTCTTTTTATTTTTAGTGAAGGATTCTTAATTCTTTCCCCCCTTTTCCTTACAGAACGCTTTTAGTTCAGAAGTCCTCTCGTGAGAAGAGCACGTTTATCATTACAACAGAGATTTTAAGTCTGAGAATAGTTACACAGGTTGGTTCGATTTGGCCTTAAGCTTCATGCCTGCAGACAAATTTACAGTGACAGTTACGTTTAGACTCTTCAGTGTAGATATTTGTGCAACAACTCACTAATTCCATAGCAGTCAAATCTTCCTGTATGTCCTGGGTAGACTTGATCATTCTACAAACAGATTTTTTTTAGATCTACAAGATCTTGTCTTGACTTTGACAATTCTTAACTTTCACTTGTTATATGCAGGACAGTGTAAAATACCTGACTGTAGGCCTAACTAATCTATAAGAAGAGCCCATTTAGATTTGTTTCACACAGAGATAACTTTAGCTTCTATTTACTTTAAAAATCAACAAAACTAACATCCAACTTTATAAACAAAAACACACATCTAGACACATACATGCTTCGTGGCTGAAACGATGGCAAGTGATCAAGTGACTGTAAGGATTAAGGACCTATAACAGGATGGAACTTTAGGCCTGTAGAGGGCATGTGATGCAGTCCAGACTAGTTTGTTTGACCTCCTTGGATCTGTGCTAGTTAAATAAACTGGAGTAACAATGTCAATGTTTGTTGATGATGAGTTACTGCTGTATAAAAGCAGGATCCCCATTTAAGACTGAAAAAAACTCTCAATTCTCAGCACCAAACAAGAGACCACAGTTCACTGTGTACTATTACAAACATTGCGAACAAACATTACAGAGGATTTTTAAATGAACAGCGCAAAATATGACGCAGGACCTGGAAATCGATTTGCTTGTTTGGTTGTTTGTTCGGTTAAAAGACGTTACGGTTTTGTTGGTTAATTACTGAAATGTAATGGCTGTGATGGAACAACATCAAAATGCAATTATGTGTCATTTACTGAACTGCCATACTGTATTTAGCATGAAACAAAAAAAAGCTGACTTACAAACACTAAAATACTCTCTCCATTCCTCCCATGCCATTGATAATTTGAAAGTCTAATGTTTGCAGCGTAGTGTGTTTGTATAGAGAAGGTGGGAGTGCAGCCCAGAAATTAAAACCGCCCACACACATCGTCGGTGTACATTCAGCCAGATAAGCGGATTAATGGACTGGAGTACACAGACGATACGCTAGGTGCCATGCCTCTTCCTCAAGCGCCTTTCACTTCATTAACCCATGAACGCACACACGCCATCACTGGCTCTGCCTTAGAGACCTCAACTGACTCACAGAAGCAGAGTAAAATTATAAGAGTTCTTAACCCTAGCGCTTCGTATTTGTATGTAAATACTGATCATTCAGGCGCGTGCTTGCAGTGACAGTGAAGATGCAGTGCATGCACAGGCACTTGAACTTGCCATTTGTGAAGCACCTTTAGGGGACAATTTTTTCATTGGATGTTACACTCCTGTAATCACATCACTGGAGGTTTGGAAAATCAGCCTGGCAGCAGCTGACAGATCGGAAGTGACAGACAGACAAAACACATGTCGTACTAGTCATGGGGAATAATTAAACAAATATGCCAAAGAATAAACCTCAAGGGCCACAAGTTTGAAAGGAAAGGCACTCATTCAGAAGTTTCAGTCCATACATGCACACAGACACACACACCCACACACACATTTTTGCAGGTTTATTATACTGAACTGCTGCTAAACGTTAGCATATTTAAAGCACACAATTATATTCCAGTGTCCTGTTTGCTTTCCAATGCTGATGCAATGTTTTGAACATAAAAAAATTAACGTTGTACTACATTTTTACTTGTAGTTTAGAGTTTATATTAATAGTTTATTTATATATGTGTGTTCTATGTGTCTTTTTTTATCTAGAGCCAAGCCATTTCATCTCACTGTGAATAAAATTATCAAGGACCAAACCCATCCTGTTTAAAATTTGTATCACTGCTGCCATCCGACAGGCGATACAGAGATTGGACTGAACTGTTCATCATCAACACTCACTCACTCTTTCACTCACTCACACCACTGCACCATGGTCCACACTCTGTCCACAGATGTTTAATCACTGCCACTGACGCTGTACACTCTAAGCAATATAAGCTATTTATTCATCTTTTTTTTGAGAGAATTACATTTAAAGTGATTATCTGGAAAGTTAAAAAAAAATTATTTAGATAAAAAATAAACACAACAAATGCAAACAAAGCCCAGTACCTCCAAATTGAAAAATTGAACAACAGGTCATGATGAGGGGATCAGATTCATCGAAGCACCAAACAAATGCTTTAAAGAAATCTGCTAAAATATATTGGAGCTTGCAAAATCATGAATATGTCTTAATTGTATTCATAACTTTTCTATTATTAAACAATCCTTAAATTCTTAAAATGAATTCAGTTTATTTCCAAGTTGCATCACTAAAATAATTTTTAATGTCTTCTCAGTCTCAAATGAACATACTCAATGTGTTTATATTAGTGCTGTCAAGCAATTAAATTTTTTAAATCTAATTAATTACATGGTGTGGTGATTAATTAATCTAATTAATCACATTTAATCGCATGTACATGCAGACTTACAAGAAGCAGGTTTTTTTTTACCATTTATTATAGAATACAACCCTATAACTTAGGCTACAATGGACATGACATTTGTATCATTGACCTATGAGTTAGATTACAGTCATAAATTTTAATAAACTACGTCTCCAAGCTCTCTCTCACACAGCGCTGAGACTTCCAGATTATTTTCCCTCTACTGCTGCCTCTAGCTTGACCAACACCTTTTCTACAGACACTACGATTACGGTCACCCCTTCCTCACACTTTCCCGAATGGCAAAGTGTTGAGATAAACATGTGTTTGGGCTTCGTGTTCACTTTCGCTTAGCATGGCCGTGCAGCTGCGCTCCAAAGTTGAACCGGGAGATGCACAAGCGTCTTTTCCAAAACGCAAATATTCCCCTTCAGAGTCAGAATCGGCAAAAAAACAACCACAAGACATTATTTATTAGCCATTTTGGCGTTTTTTTTTCTCCTAATCTCACTGAACTGAAATGCACTCTCTGGCTGGTCACGCAGCAGTGGTCTGGGACCTGCTGTTTACTAGACACGTTGAACGGGAAGATGATGCAAAGCGTTAATTGTAGGGCTGCCCCCAAATATTCGACTAAACGTTAGTCGATATGAAGAAGGCTTGGTCGAATACATTTTCATTAGTCGTTAGTCGTTTTTTTTCTCGGCAGTCTGCTGCCGTGCTTCTTTAAGCCTCGTCTGGAGACAACTGTCTCGTTTTGTGGCAAACAAACACAAATCAAGAAAAAGAACTTAAATCCCTCTAATTTTAATCCATTCTGACGACTGTTATAACCATATTTTTCGGCCTATAAGACGCTCCGGAATATAAGATGCAGCTGATTTCAAGGAGGAAAATATGTCCCAAAACTTTTGTCCTAGATACATAACGTCACGTCTCGTTTTAGTCAACGAAAAAGAAGAGACAATTTAGCACAGTTCTTATATTGTAAACCACATTTATTCTCGTTCTTATTCGTCAACAAAAACACTTTAGCATTAACGTCGCGTCTGACCCGCATTAATGTCGCGTCTCGTCTCGGTCACGAGGGTCAGATACGTCTCCACAGCAACAGAACACGCCACAAATACAGGCTGCAGCACACACAGCATAAATAAAAAGAGGACTGCGAGATATACAGAAAAATTCGGTATATCAAATGTTTTACCTCATGTTTTTTACCTCAGTTCCGCTTGAGCTGCGTCTCGGTTGCTGCGCAACCAGTTGTAGTGGTAGGGTAGCGCGGAGCCGAGCCCAGTGGACTGTGGACGTTTTTATATTAATATCATAAATGAACGATTATTCGACTAATCGCTAAAATGCGGGAGTGTTAGTGGCCTAGGAATATCTTTAGTCGGGGTCAGCCCTAGTTAATTGCGTCAAAAATATTAACGCGTAATTTTTTTCTGTGATTAATTTATCTAATTAACGCGTTAAATTCCCAGCCCTAGTTTCTATGTGTTTATTCTAATGCTATATAGTGTTTTTGACAGTTCTATTTGCCCTGCAAGGTCTGTCCCTGTCAACCGTAAGTGCTATTATTGTAAAATAATGTTGCATCACTGACAGTAGTTCCAAGCTGCCTCTGAAATAAATATCAGTAAAAAAGTGTATGTTAGCAGCATTATGAAATCAGTTTCCATGGCCAAGCAGCTTTACATACGCCTAAAATTCCAATGGGCAATGGCCAGCATCTGCTGGAATTGTGTAAAGCATGCTGTCATTAAATTAAAACATTCCCTGGAGTGATTAATTTCACTAATGAAAAAAATTGATAGGTGAATCTGATTTTAGCACACGCCAGGTGAATGAATAGAATGCACAGAGCCGACTGTAAAGTTCGGTGGTGGAGGCATAATGGTCTGGGCTGTTTTGCAGGGTTTATGGTGCTTTAACACATACCTCATTTAGTTTGGTTGAATCGCACTAGAGTTCGTTTTCCCTGTCGGTGCGGTTTGTTTGAGCATGTGAGAATGCAACAATTGGACCCGAGTCCGCACCCAAAGCGGTTAGTTTGTGGTGAGAACATGATCCAGACTAGAACAGACCCAATTGCAAAAAGTAATGCGCCTTTTTGCACTAATCCAGCTGGCATAGTCAGCTGCGGTGTGCCTTATGGGATGACGAGACGTATTTGTTTACAGTTAGCGCTTTTGCAATACAGCCCCGTGGCGGCTCGTGTACAAATCTGGAGCTGTATCGAAATTTGTTCTGATGACAATATTAGGTCCAAACTTTCAAAAACTCATTTTTTTTGCTTATTTACCGAACAGCTCAGGGAAAGAGCGTGTAATAGATCAGTAGAACAGTGCAGGTTTAAGACAAAGAAACTCCACCAGCAGTATCCAAGTGCAGGATATCCGCATGTTTATTCTGACCAATCGAAAAGCAGTTTAGGAAATATGTTCAATGGCAAATCTGGCCAACGAGTGATGTAGATTTTGACACGTGACTGCATTTTGCTTCGTTTCAACTGGTCTGGACCGGATTACTCAACTGTAGTTTGAAAAGGACGCCAAATGGCAGAAAAATTCTACAATGTATCATTTGTTGCCCTTGGTCTGGACCAAATGAAACTAACCACATATGTGAAAGCACCCATAGACTCAGGCTCTCAGTTCCAGTTAAGGGTAATGGAGAATAAAAAGACATTTTAGATAAGCTTCTGACCTTGTGACAACAGGTTGCTGAAGACCCCTTTCTGTTCCAGCATGACTGTGCTCATGTGCATGAAGGCAGGTCATTAAACACATGGTTTGACACACTTGTTTTGGAGGAACTGCAAGGGCCTGTAGAGAGCCCTGGCCTTATGCCACATGAACACCATTGTGATGAACAGGAACATAATTTGCGAGCCAGGCCTTGTTTTCTGACACCAGTGGCTTTTTCTGACAGAATAAGAACAAAACCCCCCCCCCCCCCCCCCTCCAAACACACTTTTTTTTTAGAAGTCTTCTCAGTAGAGTAGATGTTGGTTTAGTCATAAAAGAGAGACCAATTCTAAATTCACAGGGTTTTGAGGTCCACTTCAAAATGGTTATAAGGTCACATATTTTAGCCACATTGCATTGGATGTGTCCACATAGGATTATAATCAAATTTCTGAATATGACCCTAAACCTAAGCCCATTCATCAAAGTAGTTGTAAACTAGAAAAAAATTGAATATTTTTTTCAATATCAATAACAATATTAATAACTGCACGTATGTTCTCCTTTTCTGGCCTATTTGTGTCAGTATAGAAAAACGCTAAATCATTAACACCTGGTAAATCTCAGAAAGACAAGTAGGATCTCTTTTTCTCTCTCTGTTCTTTTCTCTTGTACACACACACACACACACACACACAGATATATCCCTCTGGCACACCCTTCCTCACCAGCTGTGATGCTAAACTTGTCTCGTGAACTGTTCGAGATTCCGTTTGAAAAACAGCTCTTGTCTTCTGCCATGTTTTATCTGCTCTTCCCCCATCACTTTATTCTTTTCATTTAATATTAAGAACATGCATTAGTGAACCAGAAAGTCTTACTTTCACTCGTAAAAGCCTCACACACCTCTACTGCTCTGTTTTCATGTCGCCTCTTTGATCTTTTCCAGCATTGTCCATTTTTTCCAGCTCTCTTTCGTCCTGTGTTCCCCTCTATTTGTAATCTGTTTGTGCCAAGTGTCACACATTAACCTGAACAATCAAAACAAATGCAAGGGTTTCTATTTTCAGATCTAAATCCAAATGAACAAAGACAATATGCTGAATATTACACAAGCCTTAAATGTGAATCCTTGATAGATAAATGGGGGGAAAACAACATTATCAAAACAAGTGCTTCACAATGCTTCACCTCATTCAATACTTTTGTTTCAGCAGAGGCGGATGTTTTTCTAAGCATATCAGTTTGTACACAAAAGACAATAAACCATGGATCTGTTGGACATCTAACAAATCAGAATAAAGGCAGTATAATATGGGTGCAATAACAATACTACAATTATATTGGGGTTAATTTGCTTGCTCAAGGTTCTTAAAGCAAAAGCATCAAATGAATTGTCAGTTTGTGATGAGGATGTGTACGAAGAAGATACAGGAAAAACAGACAAGCATAAGGATCTGAGCAACTTTGACAAGGGCCAGATTGTAATCTCCAGAGGATTTCCAAAGCAGAAGGTCTTGCGAACTGTTTCTTTTACGCAGTAGTTAGTACCTATCAAAAGTGCTCCAAGAAAGAATAACTGGTGAACCAGCAACAGGGTCATGAGCGCCCAATGCTCACTGATGTGAATGAGGAGTGAAGGCTAATCGATCTGATCCAGTCCCGCACAGGAGCTCCTGTTGCACAAATTGCTTCAAAAGGTAAGGCTTTGTCCACTACCGAAAGTGTCTACAATTTGGCATATGAGCATCACAACTGGACCATGCAGCAAAAGAAGAAGGTGGGTGGTCTGGTCTGAAGAGTCTTGTTTTTCAAATTGATGGCTGGGTGTCTGTGCTTCCCCTGACAAGTCACCAGGATGGAGGCAGTGTGACACTCTGGAAAATGTTCTGCTGGGAAACCTCGGGGTCCCACATTTTTGTGAATGATAAAGTACATCCACCTTAACAGACCAAGTACACACATTCACAGCAACAGTATTCCTTAAAGGCAGAGGCATCCATTAGTAGGATAAGACACTATAGCACACTGCAAATATTTTTCAGGAATGGTTTAGGGAACAAAATGACTTTGAGGGTCTGCTGCTAAAGTTTTAGTGTCAGGAAATCATCACACTTCCAGAGATCTTTATGCAAGTGGTTCTAATGTTATGGCTGATGAGTGTAGAGTAGTATTTAAAATACCTGCGTCACCTTGTTGATTTTTAAAAACAATATACTGTTCCGCTCTACTCTGGATATCAGTAATGAATGCAGAAGCTATAAAGAATTCATGGTATTAATCCTACATCATTGCGTGATGGAAGATCTAATTTCATTCATCCGGTTAAGGTAAAAGCACATGCAGTGGTCCAGACGCCTGCACCTGTAGCCCCAGGCTCCATTCAAACCACAGACACTTCAGCACATGCTCCCCACTACACTCGCTACTCATTAAGCACTACCTCTGATCTACACTCTGCTCCCATGGGTGAGCAAGACTAAATTAAGCCTCCACTTCAGTGAAGACTCTCTCCATAGGAGTAAAAGCATCTGTAAGTGGAGAAACACTCACTATATTTCTTGACAACAGAGGCTTATTCCAGCAATTAATTGCCATTTATTTGCAGTGTTGTGTTCTGTCGTGATTTATGGACGTTTATGAGGTGAAATTGAGTACAGTGCGAGCTACATTATGGGAGTGTGGCTCTGCAAGTACATGCCTTTGGTGGAGAATTAGGTCAGCTGAGCTCCTGGGAGAACAGAAAAAGAGAAAGAGAGAACAGAAGATGAAGATGGGTTGGAAAGTAGAAGGTTACAACAGAGAGAGGAGAATGACAAAGAGACGGAGATGAAGCAGCACCAGTAAACCTACCAGGCTGGAGCCTCACACTGGTTGTAGGCCTCGTCACTCTGACTGACCTGACCTCTGTCTGCACGGCTACAATAAGTGACCAAGGCCAAAAGGAGAAAGATAAACTATGTTTGTGTTGAATAGTGCAGCTTTGTCTTACATAAAAGAGAAGAATCTGAAGTATTATCTGCCCCATATCATTATCCCAAACAATGCAAAGATGGCATATAGATTTCCAACCCATATAGCACAACAAAGATGTAACAAAGATGTTTCACCCTTCTCTCCAGCTTTCACACCTTCAAAAGTGCCATATCAGTCTCTCTCTCCCTCTCTTTCTCTCTCTCTCTCTCTGTACTGTAGGGTCTGCCTGACACTGTACTGGGGTAATTAGCTGTGGCTGGAATAGAACTATGAAATAGGGCCTTCCAATGGGAATAAACTTCAAGTGGGAATTTAGTTGGCCTTCGAAAAATGTGTCAAGCAGGAAAATATAAGTAACCGCTGTAAATATAGAGGACATTAATCCATGAGAAGGAATCTGAATTACACTGTATGTACACTGTACCAGATCTCTGATATGGTCCCACAAACCTACATAGTTTGCTTATTAGCTTCAACCCTCAGTGCAAGTAAAGAATAATTAATAATAATATGTTTTTATTAAAGACAGAATAATATCACTGCAATTTAATGGGCCACAGTCACATGAAGTCTGGCCATTTTCTACCATTGCTTTTGCTTATTTGAAAATATTTTTGTGCAGGATATTCCTCTTTAAAATGAATTTCGACACAACATACAATGGGAAGAAAGCTATCCTGCATATAACCTACATATCTGAACAACTTGTACCATGTCTCTTCAAAGTTTTGATCATTGAAAGGTCATCGTGAGCCTGTGTATGGACAGACGTGAGGAAAATTGAAGTGAGGACAGATAAGAGGCGACATCAATACTCCAAAGCTGCAAAATAAACTTATATGACTCCCTCTAGGGGGAGGAATGCAGGAGAACTGATGCAAAGACTTTGACTTCAGACGTTGAAGAACGGGAATGATCATGAGAAAGTTAGTCACATGAGAAAAAGACAGAGGGAAAATATATAAGCGGCTGCGCAGGAAGAAAGTGTGAAATATTCAGCAGTGAAATCCTCTCCCAGGAGGAGACAGCCAGCTAATGATTGAAGTGGATATAATGGTGGCCGAGTCGCAGTAACCCTCAGCTTCATTTATCCAATTTTTTGCCAAGAGAAGAGCATTAACTTCAACACAGCCCATTTCCCACGGCCTTATGAAAGCTACATAACACAGAGGACACTCATTACCCATACACGTAACACTCTGACTTAAGACATGGAAAGAACAAATTTAACAAATGTGTGTATCAAACCGTAGATGGAATGAACTGTTGCTCTTAATATGACATGAAATACTTCTACAAACTACGAGAACACAAAATCAAGGCAAATGTACGGCAAGACTCCAGACACTTTCTCTTACAGTTAAGACAATCTGAAAAGCGGGTTCTTACACAAAATTGGACTCTCTGAAATATGTATTAACCATTTGAAATCATTTTAATGTAAAAGCACAAGAACAAGCAGAAAAAATTCACTTGGAAATTTAAATCGAAACAAATTTGTGCCTTTTTTGTGGGAAGAGTTACAGAGTTTAACCTTTCGATAACTAGATATCACAGACTGGACCAGAAATAATTATGTATCTTACCACGAAATATTTCTGAATTCAATTAGTTCCCTGAAAACTTTTGATGTAACAAGAGGTGAGGGTGGTGTCAGGTCTACCTGACTGCAGAAGAAATGGAAGTTCTCCATTATTGTGCTCAATATTAGGTAAATGCCTTGTTTTCTCCGGAGTACATACTCCAGTGATAAAAACCAGCGATGAGTTCTAGAGTTCTGGTGTCCTCTAAAATAATAGACAGAAGCCTCCCAAAGATAAATACAGGAAAAACACAAATATTAATAAAATGTCTACCACAAGCTCTTTAGGAAATCCCAAGATTCTACTGAGAGTAATGTAACCAAAAAGTAAGAGATGTTTAAGGAGTGGCCACAAGTCAGTTTGCTCTGATTTTTACAAGAAGAAAGAAATTTGCCTTTTTAAACATGTGATCAGGGACATGAACATGGTAAAAAAAAAAGCTTTTTGATTTCAGACTGGCTTCAAGTAATTACACAATTATATTTCCATGGTATAGCAAACCTAAAGCAATAGTTTGTTAAGTTTAAGGCTTAAGAAAACAGCTGATTGCTCAGTAGTCCATATGTAAGTGAGCTGCTCATGGCTGAAGATGAGTGTGAAGTAATGTGTAAAGTGTAGGAGCTCACAGGCTGCCAACTGAGGGCCTAGGGCGCAGAACAGCCAAAGTACCCTCTGTCGTCACTGGACAGCGCCCATCTGGAAGTTTTGGCTGCATCCTCGCACTGTAAACTTCCACTGAGCTACAGTACAGTACAGGAATCAATAGCATGCAAACAAATATCCAGTCTCTCCCTAGTCCTTTCATGGACGGCAGCACGTTGCTTACAATGCTGCTGAGCAGAGTACTCGGAGGTGATGTTTTTTTGGAAGGTTTAAGTAGGTGGATTATCTAAAACCAGGTCAGGAAAAGGCATGGCAGATTCTGCTCTCGTTCCCTCACATTCTATTCATTTGACACTGCAATAATCTGTTGCGTAATACCCCTCCTATTCCTCTTTGTGTTATTCCACTGCGATTCCAGTCTATCGTCTCCACCGCCCTCCTATCTAGAACATCAGCTTAGACATGGAAGGTCTGGTTATTTAAAGAAAGTTCGCAGAGGGACAGCATGTGAAAGTGCCAGCATTATTTGAGTGTGAGGACTGTATGAGCGAACTGGCTCGCGTACGGTTGACACAACATTTGCACATGGGTTAATGGCTGTGGCCTTCTGGTGAGCTGGATGTAAAGTCGTAGTGATTGGGAAACATAGATCAGGGAGGAAAGAGAGAGAGAGAGAGAGAGGCGTGATGTGAGCGAGGAGACGAGAGAGGGTGAAGAACTGTGGGAGGAAGCAACAACATGAGTCAGATTCTGAAAATGGTATTACAAGGAGAGACGTTTGACCAGACGCAGTTATATTAAAACCTTAAATCATTTTACCACCCCGATAGGTAAAAATTCAGAAAGGAAACAGCACTGGCTCACACGGTTGTAGAGTAACAATGCCAGCACTTCATTAAAAAGCAATGATATGTAAAATATATACATATATATATATATATATTAGATGGATAGCTCATGATGCTGGTAGCCAATATATTATTTGTCAATAAACAGGAACTTTTAATCAATGTTATATGTAAAATATTTCAATTTCAGTCAATATATATCACAGCCCCCTATCCATAGCTCACATTTTGTCACTACCGCAGAACATTTCCCTTCTTTTCAACTGA
>JBBKCR010000128.1:18630616-18654787 GCA_037577295.1 Ladigesia roloffi | reverse complement strand
TATATATATAGCTCTATATATGGGAGTTTAGAATAATTCTAGGGGCCCAGTACTGACATGGGGCCCTGTTAGGGGCTAGTAATATTCTCTTAATAAAGGGTGGGGGGTGCAAAATTCTAACCTTTCATGGGGCCCAAGATTTCTGGTGGCGCCCCTGTATATATATACAAGTGCATTTCTTTTCTTTAGCATGAAGCTGTGTGGCTGATGCTGAGCTCATTAGTTACCCAAAGAGCACAAACTGTTTCTATAAAAAAACATCTCCAAAACATGTCTCAGACTGCATCCAGACCTTCATTAAGGTGGCACTGACTTGTGGATATGGTTTTTGAGACACTAAGAGTTGTTCTGAGCTGAGAAAATAAACAAAATGTCACTGCTACATGCAAGGATTTCAGACGACACCAGGACTGGCATTCACAATGCAGCTGCTTGTGTCAACACCACATATACGCACCTTTTGGACCATAATGAGGATCTAAATGTGGTTTAAGTAGGTTGAATATAATTTATTACAGAAATGATTTGCCATTTTGGTGATCACTGACTTCATGAACACTGGCCTTGTTGCTCTGGCACAAAAACAAAATCCAAATTTGAACATCAAACATTTCTGGGCTGATAGACTATATATTCTATAAACGAAAAATTGTGTATGGAGATTTACTGCTGAATAATTTCTGTGAAGATAGAGAAATCTAAAATCAAGATTCAGTACCGGAAGGGGAACAGCAGTCTTGTGCCATTCCTAATTGCCGTGCCAAACCTTTTAAACAAGCACTGACACTATTATTGAATCTAGCAGTTCCAGAGATGCAGGCTCTCTCTGCACCGCAGAATCTCGCAGTGAACATCTATGCACATATACAGTATTAGGAAACTTTACCTTGACATGCCCAACATGCCACAAGCTTTTCCGCCCCCACACTCCAGCCCACTGCCACTTGAAGCAGCAGCAGACAAATCCCAAAATGTAGTGGCTGACCTTGGCAAAGCGTTTGAAGAGGAAATTGGCTGTCACTGAACAATATTTTTGAAAAGAGGGAACAGCAGTATATGAAGACATCTCCTTCAGCGAGAAATGTGTGCAGATGTGGTTCTGTGAACACGCCTAGAGAGAACATTTTGGTCACTGACCTCATAGTCCCAAAAAATGAAAGTCTGTGTGTAATTAGTCAGATGTGGGCTGGCCGGGTGTTGGTGCTGTTGGTGACGGCCCACTGGCAGCCCATTAAGAGGAAACCTATAATCGGCCAACAGGCGCTCCATTCAGCACATCGCACTGTGCTCTCGCGGTGCAGTCTCTTCAAAGCGACTGCTTAGATACGGCGCCAAATGTGGATTTTTTTTGTCGTATTTTTAAAGCATCATTATCAGTCCCGAACGGGGAGAAAATGAACATTCCGTTTTAGTTTCCCCGCATATGGTCATCTACATAACAATGAGAGCCTTTAAGCGGGCTAATGATCAAACTAAAATAGTCCTTTATTCAACGTTACTGAGACCCACACGACTTTATTGTCATTATTTATTATCATTACAATGGTTTATGATCCTCGTGTTGGATGGCACTTTGTACATAAAGCATTCATTTTTAGACTGCCATTTGGTGCAAAAGCTGTCTGCAATTTAAGCCCACACACATTCATCCTGTGGCCTTGAGTCTGTGAAATGTTCCTCTCTTTGTAAAAATGACATCCATTTAAAGTGGCATACAGTACATGGGTTTACTTGTTTGTGTGTGTGTTTGTGTCTGTGTGGCTGCATGTTTGCATGTGTAGGAATGTATGTGGCCGTATCTGCATATGCATACACCATCAGACATTTACATTAAAAATGTACTGTCCAAAATTTAGCAGGTCACGCCTGTGCTGCCAAAAGAGTCCACAAGACCTCTGAAGCTTGTATACATTGTATCTAGTACCAACACATCAGCAGGTGATGAAGTCTTGTATGATGTAAAGTGGGTTGTCCAGCATATTCTCCAGGTGCTCAATCAGACTGACCTGTACTCGCTCTGTTGTCTTTAGGTTGGTAGTATGTGTCATCTATATGAATTTCGGAAAGGGTAAGAACCCACAGTGCATCCCAGATTGCTGTATATTAAGCTGTGTAGCTGCAGAACAGTCAGAGTACCCATACTAATCCCCATTCACTGCTGAACGTGCCTACAAGTGGACATGTAAGCAACAGAACTAGATAGTGGCGCAGCTGGTTGAAGTGGCCTGAATCAACCTTGTTTTACTACTCGGAGTATCATACTGCCTCTGCTGGCTTGCATTCTTCTTATAATGCATCCTGGTGCACATACACACACACATAGTCTTCCTTATAAACAAAAGCATGATTCAACAGATAATTCCTCCCTCTTCTATTGCTCCATTACCCAGTTTGGATGCTCACACGTCCACTGTAGCAGTGGACAGGGTTTAGCATGGGCAGTCTGACTGGGCCGCTGATACACATCTTTGTATGCAGCAAGCTGTGATGCACTGTGTGTTCTGACATCTTTTAGTCGTAGCATTCATGACATTAATCAGCCATTCGTAGAACTGTTCTATGGAATCAGACCAGATTTTCTCCCCATTCACATGACTGGGCTGTAGACTCCCATGACCCTGTTGCCAGTTCATCAACCACTGCATGCTGAGAACATCCGACAAGACCTGCCAGTTTGGAAACTCTCTGACCCAATCTGGTCCTCGTCAGAAGCCTGATGTTTGGCTGTTTTTTCTACTTTCATCAAATCAACTTCAAGAATGGATATGCGCTGCTTACTATACCCCACCTTTAGACAGATTCATCTTTTTCAGAAACCAATGTCCATTATACTCCGCTTTCACTGTCAATTCATTTGTTAGGTCCCAGTTTATCATTCCGTTTATGTTTAGTGATTTGTAATTTCCCTGCACCATTTACCAAAAAGCAACATTCATCACGGTGTTCCCTCCTTTATACTTTACTTTGGACTATACATACATATATTCTTTCAGCAGACAATTTATCTGGAGATGCTGGACTAGTCCCAAATGAGTTTTAGTTTGATTTGTGTCTCCCCAGAGTACATTGATCAGCAGCTATAAGGCTCAAGTCAATTTTAAGTTTCAGTAAAAACAGAAAACTATAACATTCACCATCCAAAGTAAAGTTCAGCAAGAGGATGAAGGCATTTAGTCAGTTTTAAAGTCATCTAAACATAACTGCACTTACCCTATATGGACGTGTAGTATCTTTAAATTAAACCATTCCCCATGCTAACAACTCAGTAGCCCCATGAGCTGAATGGCCTTAATTGTAAAGCTATATTTGAATGGGGATGTAGGGCAGGGATTACTGTCATATTAACTAAGAGGTGACGGAGACTAAGTGAAGGGTCTAGGACATATTTTTGGTTGGGGTTTTTTTCCACATTTGGGCAAAACATGAATAAGTTACATGAAAGGAAGGCTGTTACCATAACTACACACCACTTCAGCACCATTATAAAACATCATGATTTATTCAAAGTGTAGCCTACTGCTGCTAATGTCACTTGACACTTACATTAGAAGAACCTTCTGGGTTGTGCAGTTATATTGATAAAGCTATGTTACATAGAAGCAACAGTCTGTAAATTTAGATATTGGAGACCTTGTTCAGACTTTATTATTAATATCTGTCTGGTGTGACCAGACCATAAGTGGTCAGTGAGAAGCATTACCATTACCATCTGCAATTTCCATGTGTCTCCAGTGACCACTTATGATTGGATTTCATGACTTAAGTTAGTAGTCAATTTCATTTTTTAAGCATCATGTGGACAGCTAATACAACCACAACGTCTAAATAAATGAAAAAGGAGAGGAAAATAGAAGCTGCTTGCAGGTGCATGGGGCCACATTAGCCTTGTAATGCTAATGACATAGTGATGAATGTGGTAAAATGCTCAGAGGACAAAATGTAGAGGTTTTGGGACTAGTAGCTTAACCACAGATCTCAATATGTAGATGAGATTTTTTTAAAAAGTCATTTTTTTCAGCCCAGACTCCTCATGGCTCATCCACATGCTATGAGCCAACAACAAAATGATGGCTCATCCTCGGAGATCTATTATACCACATCAAAAATCAGCATGTGAACATGCTGGAGACTTTAACAATGAGACATAAACTCACGGACTACAACTGTGTGGTCTATATGAGTCATTCCGAACAGCCTGCCGCACAAGTGACCAAAGTCAGCAAGGACAGTCGCATTAATCAAACGGACACTTTAGTGAGGAAGCTGGGGAAAAGTGGGGCAGCATGTGATGGCTGGTATTTAGGAAAAGGTGAGCATTTTTATTTAGAGATCTGTTTTTTTGGTTCCTTATTGTTTTCCTTATCAGCTTCCAGAATATTGGTGCTATTTCTGACCCCTTATCCACTCAGCTGTCTCGCCTTTAGACAAAGGTCTCCAATTAGTATGCTCTTTTCTCTTGTAGTTCTCAGAAAACCGTCGAGGCACACACACACACACACACACAATTTCATGGTCACTCACATGATAACTGCACCGAAAATAGACCCTGATAAAAAAGACCCTCTCCAAACCAAAGTTTTCAAACTCTTTTAGTTTTTGCTGTAGACTCTTTAGAGTTTTTTTTAATGAAGTGCTTTTTCTGAACAGTTAAAGAGTGAGTAATACCTTTACTAGAGGTCCATTCAAACAGGGATAAATGGGTTGATCTCAGGTCAGAACCATTTTGTATTGATGCATTATGTATAATGCACCTGCATCCATTAGTGTAAAAGCAGACATTGTTATTTGTCTTCATCATTGTCATTGGGTACATTTGTTCATGAAGTCAAATCATTTTGATGAAGTCTTCTTTCCCCTCTGTGAGCAAATTTATGCAAGTATTTGTGTCAACTGCTGACAAATAGCTATGTTATGTCAATGCATAGTATGTAAATACTACATTGGCTTTGCAGCAGGTGTAATTGCTTTACGGTTTATTTTGAAGCTCCATCAGATTCTACCCTCACTTAGGGCTTTGTACTCAGTCAAGGGACCAAAAGGCCATGTAGTTGTTCTCATATAGTCTCTGCCATTCTAATGGCCCATTAAGAAAAACTGAATTTACCATACAAATTTTAAATTAAAGAGTTTGACGCAGCATGTAAACATTATTAAACTTGAAAAACATACTATTTTCTCCCAACTCAACAACCATATATGGAAACACATGCATCTGTTCAGCCTGCAACAGCTTGCAACAGTTTTATTACCCTACCTTTCACATTTATAATACAGGTAATTAACACACACACACACACACATACACACATATTGTAAGTGGTTGGAAGAGACTAGAAAATGGCCACATAAGATTAATTCCTTTTCCTGGTACATAAACCCATAGAAATTGTTAAGTGGACCTCTTGGGAAATAATAAATCTTAAGAAAAATGTAGGGCTCTGTATTGTGCAGGACAGAAATTTGGACTTTGCATTGGGAGAAGAGGCACTAATCCATTTCTGTACTTATATGAGGTGTGTGCGTTTGTAGGTGGGTAAGAAGACCAGTGGCCCAGAGCGGTCTTTTCCCCCAGATTTTTGGAGGTTATTAATAAAATGACAAGGAAGGAAACAATGAACTGGGTCATAGATGACATTCTTCCTCTCTGTAGGTCCTTCTGGAAGGGGAGTTCACTCCTGTCTTCTTGTGCTTTCATGCAATAACCGATAGTCAAGTAAATGTTTCCAGATAAGAAAGAGAAACAGTTGAGGAGTCCATTAATCACGTCTGTGCTGTTATTTGGTGAGAAAGGTAAATAATGATAATGGTCTGTCCATCCTTCTGTGTGGGTTAGGAGACAACAAATAGCCTCGTAACGGATGAGGCAACAAGCACCGATAAGAACGACATAAAAAATGGCTTACAAAAAGAAGGTTGAGAAAAATATGTCGTATGTTCAGCCTTCGCTCTTGCCTGTCACACACTTGGTCATATAAATAGAGCTGAAGCGCAGTAAAGACACTCGTTACTCTTTAGTGTGAAGCAGCGAGGGCTCTGAATCTGTGCAGTATTTGTGTTTAAAAGTGATACAGTAAATCAAACAGTCTGGCTCAAGGTGCCAGAATTGGTCACTGATGGATCCATCCATTTTTT
Source organism: Ladigesia roloffi (assembly GCA_037577295.1). Taxonomy (NCBI): domain Eukaryota; kingdom Metazoa; phylum Chordata; class Actinopteri; order Characiformes; family Alestidae; genus Ladigesia; species Ladigesia roloffi. The sequence goes on along the minus strand of JBBKCR010000128.1, from coordinate 18,648,655 downwards.
TGTTGACCAGCAACAGCATTCATTCCACATGTACATAAACACACATACACACACACAAATACACACACAAACACGCACACACACTCACACAAACACACACATTCTCACACATGCACACACACTACCAAAAGCAGCTGCAGCATCACCTTCCTCAGTGTAGACTGCAGCAGATGCTTTTGTATGTCAGCTTTTGCTAGCCAGAGCTCCGACCTTGAGCTTTTATTATGTGCAGAATAAAGAGTTAGCATGGCTGGAGATAGAAGTCGTGTTCAGGTTCTGTGCGAGAGTGTTTGATAGAGAGATAGAGAGGGAGGAAAAGAGGGCGTGTGGTGGAATGGAGGGAGCTGATTTAAAGCTGTGTTCTGCTGCACGAAAAATAAAAGGGAATGTAGGTGCTTTAGCCTTTTCAATCAGCTCCCAAATCAACACATGCATAAGAAAGCACATCTTCGGTGCACCGTGTGAAGAGACTGTGCCTGATGGGCTCAAGTTTCTAAGACAGGATGATTCTCGGGGAGTAGAAATCAATCATGCATTTTTAAAAGACGTCTTAAAATGTTAATTCCCCATTGAATATGCAAAAAGGCTTCACCTTGATCGGCTTAATGCATAAACATCCGCTGAAAAGAAACCCCGTCACTCCGAAAAGGAAAACTGGGGGAGCTCTTGCCGAAACTGTGCCGTATCTAATCTTGGTAAATGATCTCATCATGATAAACAGCGTACTGACAGAGGACACAGTGATCCAGGAGACAGAAGAGGGCACAGATTGCTCTTGTGGCCAGGGACCAGAACAGGAACTGAGAGGAGAAAGTTCCAACTGTGCATTGGACAGCCCCACTGCGATTTTCCTTACATAAGCACGCCACTCAGCGCTGGCCAGCTTGACCTATAGCACGACCATCCAGCCATATGCACAGCCTTCCATTCCACTGGCTTCACCCAAAGCACCATCCTGTTTGTTGTAACAAAACATGTCCTGCTAACAAAATCATGTCCCTAGGATGTTCTCTGACTGGTTTTAAAAATGATATTATGTTGTGGGATGGTATAAAGGATGTCTGTTGAAGGATAAGTGTAACTATGACCCAGTTCAAGCTATTATAGTGCATGTTTGCATTTACACAATTTTTTCTATTCCTATGATGTCGTCCCCTCAGACCTTACTTTTAGTTCTACATGTTAAATACGTTATACATCATTTTTTTGCACATGACACATGAAAACATTTCAAGTGTGCTAAGAAACTGGATGGTCTAAGCATGAACCCTTCCTAAATGCTCTTTGAATATTATCATTTGTAAAGGTCTGAATCATATTGAAAATGAACTCAAAATATCAACACGTTCATGTAAAGTCCTGTTTGCATCAGGCCACTTCGTGGTCCAATATTGGGTTCGTTTCAAGAGCACTATAAGTGAGATCATATTTTATGACAGCATGTCATCCACTAGCCTGGGTTACATTTACATGTAGTTGTTGCTTTTGTCCCTTTTGGTCTGTTTAAAAATGTGATGTGATGTGACCTCACGTCACAGAAAATGAAAATCCCAAGCCGTGGCAGCCGGAACAACCGAGGTTATTGGCAGTTGGTCCAGTTCTACTTAAAACACTGTCCGACCAAAGTACATACCGACCACTGAGCCAGAGACACCAACAGACAGACAGTTTAACTGAGTGGCAGTAACAATTAAAACTGAACTTGGCAATGTAGAGGCGGTGGGGTTTCATGTTTGGTGAGAATTCCACTGTTGGTCACTATTCAACTGTAATGCACAAAAAAGGACATCTAGATAATGTTTTTTGAATTGTATTTCTTGCAGCTACCTCGCTATGCTATGATAAGATGATAGAACCAGCAAATCTGTGTTTTAAAATTGTTCAGATTTGTGTTTTTAAGTGTAAAACAATCAGGGCCCAGTCAACTATGCTGTAACCTTCTCCCTGTCTTTTCCTCGTCTCTTTTGACATATGTCATGTAAAATTCCCTGTTTAAAACTACTAACGTTCCATTTTATTGTGTTTTTATTCATCTTGTCTGTATTCCTTTAGTATCCACCATGCTCGTGTCTTTCTATACCTGTGAATACAGAGAAAAAGAATGTATATTAGTATATTTTAATCATGTTACACCAATCAATTTTGCCCCAATACCTTTATAGATCTGGTGACATCTCTGTCCCAAGTGATATCACACTGTTATATATAGTTTTAAATTGATGAGTGCTGGTATTGGATCTGTGACCAGTATCACCCTGCACCCTCTCTCCAGGCACAGGAATAGAAATCAAGAGAGGAAAGATATGACACAACTTTATGGGTTTTTAGTCAGCATATATGCACACAATATAAAGAGTCGTTGACATTTTTAAAAATAAGAAGTTCATTTATTCAGTCTAGTAAAGGATAGAAGCAGGTTATTAGAAGCAGGACTGCTTCTGTTCAAGAGGACTCAGAAGGGACCGAAAACTGATTTCACTAATGAGCTCTTCTCTGTATCAAAGAAAAGCAGCAAATTAGGCAAATCAGGTGTGCCTGTGTGTGGCTGGGGCACACATACACTACAAAACCAAACACCTTTATTTTACCCCAAAAATGACCTTACATTTTATCCTAATATTCCATACAGGAATGAAGGGTAAAGGTGCACAGATTAAGACAGATTAGGAGGTAAAGATACTGAATTTGTCCTTTTATTTTTTTCCAAGTGTTCCCCTTAAATAATAGAACCTCCTGAAAAAATGCCTTACATTTAAAATGAAGTGGTTTCACACACATGTCTTAGGTCTAATATTAAGGTAAAATTAAGGGATCCATTCATAAACTAATGGCACATTGATTCAAATGAAGAGGTTTGGTGAAATTCAGGGGTTAATTAAGGAAATGATAAGCACATTTTAAGCACACTGGGTTTCATAGCTTGTGACAGTAGGACTCAGAAGCATTTTTGCTCCAGTTTGATGGGCATAGTGGGCATGTAATGAAGATGCCTTGCAGTTTTACAGCCACTCTAAAATGAGAGATTTAAAATCACCTTTCTGGCCCAGTACACTTGCACATATGAGGAATTTGCCACAGAAGAATTAGTGCTCAAAATAAACTCATGACATTAAATAAAGACAAAACAATAAGCACAGACAAACACAGAGGGCACCACCATCATTGCATTATCTATGGTATTTACAACAACCCAGCTGGGTGGGATTTGGAATCGAAAGCATCTTAATTGGGGCTGCCATGATACTTATGCCAACCGATGACTTGATTTAAAAAATGAATAACTTCAAAGTTGTGTCCTGTTATCATTAGCAAATAATAATTTGGACTGATTAGGACTCCTGTTCTTTGTTTGGATGGTCTTCATTAGAGGTTGACTGATATATCAGTTTTGCAGATTAATCGGTACAGATAGAACGGTTAGCTGCAAAATTATTTATTAATATATTCATATTTATTTCATATAGCACATGTTCATGATTCAGTACTGTAATAAAGTTTTTGTAATAAAGTTCAGTACTATTTTACATGGAGTGTTGTGTTTGTATTTAGTTTTTTTTTTTTATCCAGTATCTATTTTAAAATTAATCGGTTATCGGCAAGTACAGACCAGCCTAGCTATCAGTATTGGTACAATTCAATATCAGTCGACCTCCAGTCTTAATTAGCCACACTTATTCTTTGCAAAAATACACTTACAAAAAAAATGTACAATGATACAAACAGGATAATGATGCAGAAATGGTCATATTTGACACAGGCTGTGATGGCGACAATATATTGCATAATAAAATATAAATAATATAAACATTTAAAAACAAAACCGCAACACCAACATACTCCATGTTGCAGTTTAAAATGTAATAAAACAGTTTCTTTATGCCAAACACAAACCCAGCATTATCCTAGTGTCATATTTAGGTAACATTCATAATTCCATAGTTACACGGTAATTGAGTCTGATAGGAAATCTGATAGGATAATGCTTACAATCATAACATAACATTCAGAAATGCTCTTATTTTACAATTAAAATACAAAAAGAAATGGTAAGTAAACCATTTAAACAGTTTTCTGCAGATACATAAAGTTTTCTAATTCTGATTCTGATTCTGATAAATACATACCTTTCATGGTATAGTAGTCTGGCCTCTGTCTGGTTCATTTGTACAGTGATGGTCACACAGCTCTATACATAACATGTCACGTCACTCAACGTATTTCTAAAGGCTGTGTACTATTTTGCACTATATAATGTGCATGTATCTAGTTTAGGGCAATTCAGTAATGCTGAGCATAAAACGCAGCTCCCCGGCTGGACACACGATGTAACACTGGCACCTACTGGCTGGAAGAAGGACACACAAGCTTGTGATCTGTTTTGATTAAAATTTTAATTAAATCTTTTAAAAAGTTAGACTGTTATGAGTATAGTCCTATGGGGCATTTTAAACTATTATAAAAGGAATTATATCTATTTTTTAATGGACATCGCTGTCTTTATGATTTTAGAAGCTTTGTGTAGAACAGTGAAATTCACTACATGTACAGAAATATTGGGACGCGACTGTCTTATAAGATTTGGGCTAGTCCCCTTCACTCCAGTTAATCTTAATACTTCGCTATGCCGAGAAATTTCAAACCATGTCATGCTTCTAATTTTGTGGACACAGTTTAGTGAAACTATTCCAGCATGACTGTGCCCCAGTGCACAAAGCTAGCTCCATAAAGACATGGCTGGCGGAGTTCATTGTGGAAGAACTTGATTGGTTCACACAGAGTTCAGACCTCAACCCCATCCAGCACCTTTGGATTGAACTGGAACGGAGATTGCGAGTCAAACTTTCTCGTCCCACAACATCGTATCTCACCTCATCAGCGCTCTACAGAATGAATGGACACAAATCCCCACAGAAACTCCAAAATCGTGTGGAATGCCTTTCAAGAGACTGTAAGAGGGATTTCAAAGAAGTGTCAGTAAAAGTTGGTGTAACCGTCAGACGTCACCAATACTTTTGTCCATACAGTGCATTTTTAAGCAAAGTATAATTGGATTTTAAAATCCCAAATCGTGTCACATCGTGCTTTTTAGATAATAGGTCTGCTATTTGTCCTAAGCAAATCATTTTCAAATCCATTTACATCCAAAGTAAGGTGACAGAATTTACAAGGTCTTCATAGGTGAAAGCAGGCCAAAACCAGAAAACGTGTAATATTTATTTGGTATCCTTTAAAATCCGGTTGGTGAGATTTTAAACTGGAGAGAGGAAGAAGTGGTGATCTCAAGCAAAAAATATATATTAACTGCATGAATATTATTGGTTACACAGAATATGCTGGCCTCTTATTCTTCTGGTACCCAGTACACTAACTGACACCTAAAATCCCAGAATTCTAACATCTTAATCGAAGATGTCTCAAAAGAACATGTTCTACAAACTGGTAGTTGTTCTTAATTTAGAAAAAGAATAATTTAAAGCCTTTAGATATAAATGCAACTTAATGTCATTGTTAATGATAGAGGATATTTTTTTCTTAGTATTGTATGGACACAGTATGTTCTGCAACAGTGCAATGTCCGGTCTTTTTTTTCATGACTCCTGGTCATCAGAGCCAGCCCCTCTATTTGCTTGTGGCTGTATTGGCTGTTTTCAGGTTAGTGCTCTCACCTCACGACTCGAAGGTCCTTGGTTCTATTCCAAAGTGACCGTTCTGTGTGGAGATTTCATGTTCTCCCTGTGTGGGTGTTACAGTCTGAAGACGTGTAGATCAGGTGAGTTGGAGATTTAGTACTGTGTGAATGTGCTTGTCTGTGTGTCCTGTGATGGACAGGTGAACCATCCAGGGCGTTTTCCAAAGGTGCCTTTCACCCAGTGAGTGCTGGGACGTGGTCCAACACCCCTGATTCAGTGAGTGATGAGTACATTTACAGATACAGACCACAGGAAGAGAAATAAATGCCAGAATAAATAAGAGCTCTGAAATTATACAAATGTGGACATTTTACTTTTTATTGTTTATTTATGCAATATATTTTTCAAATGACTGCCAGTCAGAATAAAACAGACCAACTGGCCAAACACAAAGCATTTCTGTCGCAGTCTGTTACTGGTGTCCTTGATAATCAAAGTGCTGCCAAGTGAAAATCGGAGAACCCGAAGCAGAACGTTTTTTTGGTTGCCAAACCAACTTGAATAGTCTTTTAGATGGTCTGAACCCAAAAACATTTCACTCAGTGAAGGAAAAGAAGACAAGAGACTTGAAACAGGAACTGAAAATGCTGTCTTTTGACCTAGACCCGGCATAAAAGTATAAAGATTCCTTTATAATTCAGCCAGCACAGTAAATACATTCACTCCACGAAGAGGCGAGGGCTCGTTAGTCACAGTTCTGACTCACAATTCACTCTTTAGTTCTTTAAAAAGATTAAATCATTCATAACAAACAAAACCCCAAACAAAACTAAAATGCAAATGTGTAGACAGAGAATTTCCTTATTTTATATATTTATTTTTATGTGTGTGTGTGTGTGTGTGTGTGTGTGTGTGTGTGTGTGTGTTTGTATATGTAGTATATAGTGGCTATACAAAATAATAATCTCCCTCAAAATATCCCCATTTTATTGCTTTGCAGCCTTGATTAAAGACATGCACACACACACACACCATTTATCCTGCTGTGTTTACATATGACAGCACCAATTCAGAAAAAAAACACAGTGTGGTCAGTTTTGCTGTGTCATGGTCGGGTCACTGTCATGTTTGAAAGTGAAACTGGCGGAGAATAGCAGGGTTCCTTCAGGATTTTGACAATATTTTGGCTCATCCATTTTTCCACAGACCGTGCTGCAGAGAAACACCCCCACAACAGGATGCTGCCACCTCCACGCTTGACTGTAGGAATGCCATTATTTGGATGGTGAGCTGAATTGGTTTTCAGCCAGATGTACCGTTAAGTGTTGAGGACATATAGTTTTGACAAAGTTTCCTCGTGACTAAACGTGGCCTTTCTTGAGGAGAAACCCTCCCAAACAGGCCATGTGTGTGGAGAACTTGTGACATTGTTGTCAAACGCACACAACGACCACTTTTTGCCATAAATTCCTGTTACTGCTTCAAAGATGCCACTGACCTCTTAGTAGTCTGACCAGTTACCTCCTCACTCCTCCATTATGGTTGGAGGGACAGCCTAGCAGCACCAAACACTTCATAATTCTAGACTTTACTCTGCCCCTCTACACTTTATTCCTGACAACTTTTCACAATGCCGTGCCACCCTCGTTTGCTTCCAGTTACTCTACAGAGATGCTCCAGGAACGGCTGTTTTTATGTAGAACTAATCAAAATTATTGCATTCACATGTATTTTTATACACTCATCATTGAGCTTCACTGTGAATATGATGCCTATATATAAATATCAATCCTTTGATGATGTGTAATGCTCCAGAGGCAGCTGCAGCCCCATTTCCTGAGACACCCACTATTGTGCTTCACTGTGAATATGAACTTAATCCTTACTAGGGTCTCAAATACCCAGAGTGTTTCCCAACCTGGGAGGGTCGCCAGCCCACTGACACCATTCACTCAAACCTACGGTTCATTTAGAAACCCCACTTCTCCTTACGGATATGAACTCGGAGAATCCGGAGACCCTGGAGGAAACCTACTTCACCATGAGGGGAACACAATTTTCACATGCACACGGACAGGACATGGATATGAACCCCCAACCTTTGAAGAGTGAGGCAACGCACAACCACCTGAACCATGAGGCTGAAATTTTTATCTTATTAGCCATTAAAATAGAATCTAGGGAGAAGAAAATACAATCAAGAACACAGAACTGGCCAATGTTTCAGAACTGGTTTAAAAAAGGTGAAGACGCTCGTATGACCCAGAAAATCTCCAGCCTTGAAAAACATTTTGAGATTACATGTATAACAGAGAGATACTGTAACATTGTCAAGAAAAAGGCACCAAAACTGAACCCCAATGTTGCAAAACGTCTTACCACTGTAACTATTACAATGATTTGCAATATAGAACTGGTGTTGAGTTTGTGGTCTCTGAACGCTCCGACTGTTTCTCTTTTTAAACTTGTCATCATAACACATGACTATTTTCTATTTCATATTTATAAGTGCAAATCAAAATGCGCACTAGAATTATATCAAAGAAACCTGTCTACTTAATGCTGTTCCATGTAAATTCCAGCCCATTCTTGCTGTGAACAGACCTTTCCAGTTTAAAATGTTTCCCCTTTTATTGCAGAACCAATAAAAACTCACTGTCATGTTCCTGCAATCATTTGGCGACATTACACGCCTTGCAACATGGTGCATTGTCATGCTGGAAGTACAAACACTGCCTCAACTGAGAAATTAAAGGATGAACCTTGTCAGCAACACTGTTCAGATGTCCTTCAGTGGATGTCAGGGGCTCTTCGTGGCAGAAAACTCTTCCTCATGTCATCTCAGTGACTTGTCCTTGGTTTTTTCATGCTATAGATGACATTCTGCATATTTTGCTTTTCAGGAACTTGCATGAGACCTGAAATGTGAATTACTCGCAGGTTTGGGCCAGACCTAATAACTCCCCACCTTAATGCATACACCTTGTAGTTCTGTGGAGAAATACTAGAACATTATCGGTTCTATTCAAGTAAAAAAAAAATTATGAGCTGTTTTTGACATGAAACTAGAGGCGTTCCTGTCAAGATATGCCAATGCAGCCAGGACTGTATGGGACCCAGCAAAAAGAATATATAGAACTAAAGCTGTTCAAAATACAGGTTATGCTTGTCTATGAATGACCATACTTGTGGAGAGGTGGGAACTGTTTTCTCATTGCTCCCTAGCAGCTCAACAGAGTCACAACAACACCATCAAACACACACACACAACACACACACACACACACACACACACACACACACACACACAAGTTCAACAGTTCCATGAATACTTAACTTACAGGGGAAAATATTTGATTATATTAATTAAAACTAACATCCTAGATGATTTCCATTCCCTCAACAGTATGACCACTAGCAGGTAGAAGCAGGTAGAAACTAATCCACTGGCTAGTTCTTTCAACTGTGGGCAATCTATTCACTTTTTTTTGTCTGAGTGTCACACCTACATTTGCAGGGCCTTTGACCAACATTAACAAAAAAAAATGTTTCAGGTGTGTCACAAGTGTGGTCTAAGTCTGTAGGCAAGTATGTTTGCCTAACTTGTTTGTTCTACCTGATTTCCTGACATGTTATCTTGCTATATACAGTCTTTGGGTTACAACAGTCTTGAATTACGTTTTGAGTTTACAGTACTCATTCCCACTTGGGTTACCCCATTAGCCTCCAACTTACAGGCTACTTGGACGAACTAGTTTAGCTGCGCATGGCGGATAAATAACGCAGTAACGTTGCGTGAATTTTCGTTTTCCCTTGTTGCATTATTATGACTTTACAACTGTGTTCGGATAGGTAGGTGACTCAGGCTTGGGTGATAGTGATGCGCGGGTCGTTTCGTAACCCGCGGACCCCGCGCAGGTTGGGGTGGGTCATTTTAAACAAAATAACATAAAAAGTCCAATCTATAGCCTAAAATGTGTAACATTATCTTGTTATTAATATGACCTAATTAATCTTTCATATTCATAATCATATGTTGCCAGTTTACAGGGCGATGTTTCCGAGCACTTTCAGCCTGAAATAAAGGCAGTTTTCAATGGAATTACAATGCCTAGTATGTCTATGTAATGGTCGCGGGTGCGGGTGCGGGGCGGGTTGTAAAAATAGATACAGTGGTGCGGGGCAGGCTGGGGCGGGCCAAATAATTTCATAAAAGCGGGACGCGCGGGTTGGAAATATACCCGACCCGAGTTTCGACTTACACCAAATCTGAGGTTACATCACTGTCAAAGGAATGGATCGAGTCATAACCATCTGTATATTCAATGGTTATGAAGCTGTTCCACATACATCTCATTTTGGTCCACTGTACCATTATCTTTTAACTTAATACCCTGGGGAGTTTCAGTTAACATACTTAATTGTGCTAATTGTGACCCAGAGCCATCTGTGATAACACAACATCTGGAGAACACAGACTTAACTCAACTCAGGGGCAAAGACGGAAAGCACCTGAAGGGTTTGGAACAGTTATATTGGACTATAGCACCCACTCACTGCAGGGACTTTTTCTTTTCAACAACAGGAGGCAGTATAGAGCACTCACTGTAGGCTCACCCCTCCCCCACATCAGTGCTGCTCTGCGGACAAGGCTGCAAGGGCCTCCATCAGCCAGCAAGGCCTCCTCGGAGCCTCTTTTCCTTCCACACACATACACGCACACGCACTCACGCGCACACTGCTGCTCTCTTTTTCTCAGACTAGCACAGCAGATCAGAGAGAGAGGGAGGGGGAGGGAGAGAGGGAGGTGGAGAGGGAGGTGGGGGGAGCTTTTACAGACTTTCCCTCCATTTTGAGGCCTCTCTCACTGTGGAGACAGCAACCACGAGCCCACTGAGGCAAGCACAGCTCAGACAGTACCTGACCTAAACGTCTCGCACCGACCACACAGGGCAATGCAGAAACTGCTTAGTAGACACCATCATCATTAGCACAGGGGAAATATTGTGTACTTTTTTTATGAGCATGAGCTTGAGAAGAGCATGAGCTCCTCTCCATCCAATCAACTAGACAATTAGGATTTGTTTCAAAGTTTGGTCCTCATTTGAGGAGTAACAAGAAAAGGGTTTCAGCACGAATCTCGTGGTGTGTTTTGGGACTGACACAGGCCCTATGCGTGGCCTCTACTAAGAAAACATGCCCTGCCCATTTAATATAAATGAATACATTTGGTTTGATAAGTAGGATCCATGTTACAAACAACAAATTTGACATTTAGCCGAAGTGAACAATTAATATTCTTGCAGTAGTATGAGCCAGAATGCTACTAACTGCAAACATTAGCAGATAAAACTCTTTTCTTCCACCAGCTCGTCTTAATATCAATAGATTTTAAGTCTGCCTTCTGTCTCAAATGAGGAATTGTGGGTAATTCAGTTCATTATAAATAAAATAGCAGTTTTTAACAAGCAGAATTGTTTTAAAGCAACAGGAATCATGATTTGTGATGTTTTATTTAAAGATAAATAATAACAATACCTGTTTTATCTGTATTTTCAGAACAAATGCTATTAGTACCTCGTGAACCAGATATGGGTGAATTAATGTCCAGTTTGATTAAAATGTGCGTAAATATCCTTCCATAATGTGTCTTCAGTGTAAAAAAAGGATTTCATGCTTTCATTTTAAAGAGAAATATGACTTGTTCACCAAAGGCTTCATGAGAAGAAGACCTCTGGATACGTAACCAAGAGAATTCAGAGTATAAGAAGGGAAGAGCTGGAACCGCAATGAAAAGCACAAAACAGCACTTTATTATTTTGAGTCATTAAGTGACAAATAAACCAAAACGAAAACATACAAACAGAAATTTCAGGTCACAAACAAAAACATACAGACACAACAAAGTCAGGTCGATGCTGAATGCTCTCAGTGCACCATATAGCAAGAGTCCATTCATGGAAAATAAAACAAAATTTCGACTACTGAAAGAAGTCAGAAAGCTGAACAAAATTAAACTACAAAGCCCAGCGCCTCAGCACTCAGTCAAACTGCGTCTCTCTGACCTCGTAACACGCGTGCTATCGGGGGAATCTTCTCATAAGTGAAACAAAAGTATGTCATGGAGAATGTAAAAAAAGGAATATGTCAGTAATAAACAGTAAAAATAAAAAAGCAGGAGATTATGTATGTTCATTTTAATTTGCATTTGATATATAGATATATTACTTAGCAAAACGCTATAGTATGTTTAAAAAAGAACCAGGAAGAATTTCCACCAAAGTCACATCAATTAAGTGAACCAATGTTGAACATATGACCGTCTAACGTGAGCACAAAATGAATAGCAAATCTCTGAGTACACCTACACCAACATCTCCTTAGACATATCTAAAAGACTGTACAAATATACACTAACTATTCTATATGATTACATGAAATTCGAGAATACCTGTAATCCTAACACTCATTCAGCCACACAGCAGTGGCAAACAAACATTTAAGTACTAACGTCAGCCTCTCAAAAAAACAAACAAGAGGCAAAACATATTCTACTGTTTGGTGCATTTTTTCAGTGTTTTCTTTCCCTACCGTTAGGGAAAATTAGTTTTTTTACCCTCAGTTCAGCAATCTATTTTAGAATTAATTTTTACACATAAAAAAAGATTTTTTTGCCTTTGAAAATGGCTTCAGGAAGTTTGAGAAAGCATATCCCATTGCAGCCTGTGACCACAGTCCAAAAGTTCAAGTGAGGCAGCATCGTTGGTGTCTGGCAAACGTAACAAATGTGTAAGTGTATGCATGTGCATTTTCTTTAACTGTGTTTAAAAAAAAAAACATCAGACCTCTTGCTTGCCAAGGCAAGTTCCTGATCCTGATTGTTCAAGCTTGGAAATGATGTCAATCTGGCCTTCTTCATTGGGCCTTCCACTTTGCAGCTCATCCATTGACCCATAACCATTTTCACCATTGAGGGCATCCTCTGGCTCAGAGTCACTTCCACCTCCTTCACTTTCCATTCCCACTTCACTAGCTAGCTGGTTGCTCACGTTAGAGTCCATGTTTGGCTCTGCACCCTTGATAGTCTCATCCTCACTTTCTGAATCCAAAGAGATTGGGTCTGAATTCAAAAGCCCCTGAGGTTTTAAAGTAATTTTGTCTGACTCATTGTAATCATTCCCTACGGAGGCCTTTGGACCGTTTGCGTGGGGTGAAGCTTTATCGGAGCACCTGGCCACCCCTTTCTGTTGAACATCACCGTTAATAGTAGCTCTCTCCTGAAACCGTTCAATTGCACTAGCAGATCTACCCGTGAAATCCTTCGATGTCCGGCTTTTCTGCTCTTGCTTGTGGTCATTAAAATACCAGTTTGAGTCAAATTCCATTGGATGCTGCAAGCCTACAAGGTCACACATTTTAAATCCAAGCAATACCTTCAGTTTTTGTGTTTCACAGTCACGAACACACTTTCTTCTTCGGTTTGCAAAATGGCTTGAAATGTCAGATTTCCATAACCAAAGACTGGAAGCCAGCTTCTCCACTTCCCTGCGCGTTGGGTATGGCTGCTGGTTGAAATATTTTGTGAGGAACGCCTTGCGTGCCTCATACGATTTATCCTCGTGGCCCTTTGGGTCCAAAGCCAATACAACAGGCTCTTCTTTCACCTCAATGAAGGCGAATTGGCTTGGGTGAGCCTGGTCTCCTAGCCCAATTTTCCGTTTCTTTGGGTCAGCTTCATCATCGTGTTGAAACCCAGCTCTTTTCAAAGAAGCTCCCTGAACCTTAACTACTCTAGAAGCTGGAGCAGGCCTGCTGTCCTGGCCATTCTGAGTTTTGCCCACACCACGGCAGTGCACAAGGTGTAAAGTAATTGTAGATGCGGTCATGTTGCTGGTGTAAACACCGAGGCAATGGATACACTTGTACGTTAGCTTTTTCTCCACTGGATGTACTGTTTGGATCACTTGGTGTCTCTCCCGCAAGTGGTGTGCAAGGGCATCAGAGATAGGTCCCTTCAGAATGGAGAAGCAAAGTGGACAAAGGGTCTTACCTACATCCCTCTTGTAGGGAACAGCTGTCTGTGGTACACTCTTAACTGATACCCCATCTGGGGCCTCAGTTGGTATCTTTGGGACATGTGACATTGCAGGCTTGGTTCCTAGTGCTATGGATGAGGCACTGTTTTGGGCATGGAACGCCACAGACTCCTCAGGAGCATCCCGCATATTGTATGTGGTGACAATTAACTGCACATTCTTGGGGTTACCTTGCTGAAGAGTAAGATCAAAAGTCAGTGGGGAGTCAGTACGTGCCCCAACAGACTCATTGGGATGTGATGCTCGCATGTGTGCCACCATCTTCTCGACATCATTAAAAGTAGCCCTGCAATGTGGGCAAGACAGACCATGGATTAACATATGGTTAAGAAGTGTGTCGCTAGGCAGGTAACGGTTGCAGTACAAGCATTTACTGGTGAAGTTGTGGATCTTCATGATGTAGTTGGCCACAGCAGGCACCTTTTCTGCTTTATGTTCTTTCTCAAAATGTGAACTATACACATTTTCTGGAAACAGCTCGTTGCAGATTGTGCAGATCTTCCATTTCTGAGTATAAGATGTACCCAGGACGGAGGCCCCTTTCTTGGGAGTGGCAGATGATACATTAGCAGCAGCTGCCTGGACACGTGAGTTGGGTGGAGGAATCTTCAGGACAGAACCTGATGTTGATGCAGAAGCTTGGCTGCGTAGATGGCTAGAAGAAAGGTGAGATCTGGCTGTTTGCTGGGACAGCTGTGCACTGCCTGGCAAACTAATCCGCACTTGCCCCCCAATGGAAGCTGCCGGGTTGGAGCCTGGCTTCAAGCCAGCAGTACCTGGCTTCAAGTGAACACCTGACAGGACACCAGAGGAGTTCAAACTCCCCTTGGGAATGACGAGGCGACTCAGTTGCTGCGCGGACAAAGAACGTACTCCGGCTGTCATCAGGGCACCCTTTGGTGTAACACTGAGGACATTCTTCTCACCCTGGGCTTTAGGGGACACCATAATAACAGGTTTGGCACGAGGTACAACCACATTAGTATGTCCAATCATAGCAGTAACTTGGTATCCGATGCGTTCATGGTCTTCAATGACATGCTGTACCAGTGCCTCATAGGTTCGGGGCACAAAGAGACAGCGCTTACAGTGAATGGCTGTGCTGTTACTATGGCCAGCACTTGCAGTGCTATTACTCTCCGTAGTGTTCCCTGTGTCAGTACTAGCTGCCGACCCGTTAAGTGTTGTCTTTTCACCAGGCTTGACCATATATGGAGCAGCAACGTGTTGAAAGTGTTCTCGGTATATGTGCTTTCGCACCACATTGTAAAGTGGGTCCCTATAAGTGCATTTTTTACAATAGTACACTGCCTGCTCTACACTGTCTCGAACCTTATCCAGACGAACACCATCTTTCAGGCCAGATCCTGTTCCCTGCAGGCCACCTGTACTCTGGCGCGCCACATTGTTAGGCATGTGAAAAAGCCTGATGTGTGTCTCCAGGGTCTTCTTGTTTCCATTGTAAGTGCAATACGGGCAGTTAAGAAGGATACGATTCTCAAAATCCTCACTGTGGACATTACGAAAATGGCTCTTGTAAGCGGAAAAGAACTTGGAGGAGAATGGGCAACCAGAACAACAGAATGGCTTTGACCGGTACTCCTGAAAATAAAGAAATAAACAAACAAACAAACATTAGAGACAAAAAAACACACGAATATTAGAATGTCCATTTTTTTTATTTTTTTTTAATATCCACCTATACTTACTTGTGTTTTGGTAAGTGAGGGATCCCATATGCACACATCATCCCATGTGGTGTTCTTGACGTAGAACTCATTGGGCACAAAGTCCTTATAATCCTGTGAGGTGAGAAGAAGCAAAACAATATAAGTAATTACAATCAGCCCAAATTACTTAGTATAATGTGCAAGATGTTTCCAAGATACTTTTCAGTTACATTACACTTACATGACACTTTTTACAGTATCAGTATCACATTTTTATATAACATTGTTTACATGGTTACAACCTATTAAAGTGTACTGGGTCAAACAGTTTAAGTCACTTACAGATCCAGCTATAGAATTACTGGAGAATACAATGCACACTGAATGCTGAACATGCTTTTCTTTATTATTATTATAATTATTATTATTAGTTTTCATTGTAAAAACTATGCTGCCTCTCAATTAAACTGACTTTGTTAGAATGTCCACAAAACTTGCAAAAAAAAACAATTATCTTTAAATGATGTTTGAGCATTGTTATGTCAATGATGTTGATCACTAAATGAATGATGCCACATTTAAGACATGTTGCCAATATAAATATAGTAATTTGGCAAATAATTCGGTTTAATTCAAATTATATCTATAAGAGAACTTCAGTGTTGACTATGTATTAATGAACCAGCACTTGATGAACCATACTGCATTAACAGTGTAGAATTACTGGCATTGTAATTTCAACAGTGATTATGTTTCAGCTATATCTTTAAATACACAATATCTGTTAAGTGACTCTGCTTAAACAGCAACAGCAATGCTTACATCAACATGGTCTTTGCAAAACTCCAGGCCAATATCCCCCAGTACTTTCTTCACATTTTTCCTGGCTTTCCTTAAACTGCCAAGGTTGTTGACCGGGAGCTGGAACATACTGCCCACCTAAAAAGCAAAAGTAATGACAAATACATTAAAAGGGGGCATATTATACCTCTTTTAAACAAGTTACAACAGGTTTACGGGCTTTACAAAACATGTTAAAGAAGCACAAAGTCACTCTCAAATAAAGAGATCTCACCAGCTCTATTCTTGACAGTGTCAGTCCCTTTCAAAATTAGCTATTTAAGGGCTCTGTCACTTTTAGGCAAATAAGTTGTTGCTGGCCACACCCAACCCATCCTATACTTATGCTGCAGTTTACCACATGTGAAAAGAAAACAGAGGCGCTATCAGCCCTATATGTTTGATCCTGAGCCTGACCCAGAGCAAGATAAACACAAGGCTTCTTGGTGACTTGCCTTTGCCTGTTCAGCGTCATATGCACATACTCGTAAAAACAGCAGACAAAAACGGCGTATCTTTAACTAATCTACTGGGTGGGGCTTAACAGGTGATACATATTCTGACGTCAGCATAAATGAGCCATCCAAACGGCTCATAGAAGCATATGATTCCTTTCAATTAATTCTCAGAAAACAGATGGATGTTTTTTTGCGCTTGGAATGTTTAGTGGAGCAGTAGAGTCACAAACGCAAATACAAAAATAATATGTATGTTTTATCATACAATTAAATTACTGGTACTGGTTACATAGTTGTTAGCTATGGCAAAACTAGCGTCTGTGTCTCTACGACATATGACATCACAGAAAAGATCAAAGCTATGAAAAGCTCTAGTTTGCTTCAGAGGCATGTCAAAGGACACCTAGTGAAAAAAGGCAGTACCACTGTAATGTAGTATTAGTAGTATCTGCCAATGGGTATTTTCAAAATTTGATGATGAACCATAATATAAATTCATCTAAACTATCTCTAGTAGCAAAATAGATATGTAGAGTGCTTTCATATTTACTTTGTTGGGTGAGGATGGACTGAACTTTCTCTTAAGCATGGTTCGTTATGACCGGTATGAACACCCCACCTGTTATTCCGCATTCACTGAACAACCAAAATCACGGTTTCAAGTGAACCTGAGATCAGGTTGGTGTTCGTGGTAATGCATTTATATGACTCAGCTTTAAGACCTGCTTTTCTAAAGTATTCCTCCACTGTATGGTCCACATAATCTGCTGATGCTAATAATGGTAGATGAGCAACAGCAAGCATTTAATTTTGGAACATATTTCTCATAGATTAGGCCAGGCATTGGCGACCAGATTAGGGCAATTTAAACTGATGCATATTAAAACAAATCAAACAAATAAATGAAAAGACATTCTAAGACTTGTATTTATTTTTCTGGATGGGACAACACCAGTGATGCCCTATAATGGTACTGGAGCCCCCCTTCCCTGCATATTTTGTTTACCCTTTTCTTAAACACACACTTCAACCTTGGAAAGTTAAAAATTAGCTGGACCAGATGTGTTTAGAAGAAAAAATGGGATGGGGGACTCCAGGACCAAGATTGGAAATCAATGGACATCTAGATAACATTCTAGTACCTTTGTAATACTTTAATATGGAGGGTGTCATTATACATGTATTAGATATGGATTTTGACAGTGAACGCAAAAATATTTTAAATCCACATTCCTGCAGGGAATTTAGAAGAGTAACAGATCAAATCCAAAATCAATCAAAGGTCACTTTTGTGCTCAATTTGATACACACTGCACTGTGTTTTAGTGGTGTTTTCTTTTTTGGT
>JBBKCR010000128.1:18616879-18630516 GCA_037577295.1 Ladigesia roloffi | reverse complement strand
GGAGTCTCTTCAAATTCATTAATTATCTTGGAACGGTCCAAGCCAACCACAAAGGCAACATCACTAAAACACAAACTCTGGTGAAGACTTAAACTATACGGAAGTCCTGCTGAATCAGTACTAAAATAGTAATTTAAAATAGTTCTGAAAGTTTTAATAACAACTGCAAAGCATTTTTCAAGAGGAATCTTAATTAAAACATAAAAGTTTACTTGGAATTTTAACCAAATAACTTGTTTGACCAATACGAACACCCACATGATGTGTGCAGGACAACCCAAATCAGGCATCTGGGAGTCTGACATTTAGACTACAATCAGCATTCAAGCCTCAATGATGATATACTGGTCATCCTTGTAAAAAAACAGGACCTAATGTCTGGAAATGAACTGCAATATAAACTGGAGCCATAATACATTTCAGAGATGATCTGAATAAGGCAATTTCCCCAAACAGTTAATTGGTATAAGATACACATACCAATCAGAAACATTAAACAATGGAAGCAAATAACACTGATGATCTTGTTGCACTGGCACCTGTCAAAAGATGAAACTTAGTAGCCAGCAAGTGAACAGTCAGTTCAAATTCAAGAAGTTGAATTGGCCTCCAAATCAACATCTGTGCTGGAAATGTGCTGGACAAACTAACATGGTCTCACAAATTACAGGATATAGAGAATCTGCTGCTTACATTGTGGTGACAGCACACTTTCAGGGGATTTGTGGATTCCATGTCTCAACGGGTCAAAGCTGTGCATGGTGGCATGAGAAGACCTAGGCTACACGAGAGCAGGCAGTCGGTTTTAATGTTATGGCTGGGCAGTGTTTTATCAGAGCACATTTATATGTAACAAAATAAAGATGTTTGCGAAATTCCCTTTACATCTGCCTGATGTAGTATGCAATACATATTTTCTAAATAAAAAACACGCTTAAATCAACACAGGCCAGAGTTCATGTACTGAACTGACCCTTTAATTGAAAAACAGAGACAGGTCCAGGCCTCTCCATTAACAAAGCCCTCAGTGCTTCACTCTTTAACCAGCAGCAGAAACTGAATCACTGCACTGACTGGGAGCTCAGCTCTGTCTCTGGCAGAGGAGCCTCCCTCTCCACACCAGCTTTCTCCAGTCCAGGATAGATGGCGCTAGAGAACAGCACTGCCTCTTATATAAGCTTCTCCCTACTCTGCCTGCCCCTTTTCCACTCTCGTTTTTGTGCAGCCTCCCGAACAGCAATCACGGAATGGCGCCTCCTGTTGAAGCAGCAACAGTGGCACCCTGCGTGCAAATGTCTGCAGTGGACTCTTTTGGGTGGGGGTTATTTTCAGCTGGCCCAGCTAATTGTAGGGTGGCATGAATGTTTATGAAACTAGAATAAAAAAACATTAAACAAAAGACAAAATGACAACAGTAGTAGGGTAGTAACAGAATAGGGTTAATCTTATGCTCATTTCTTGTCACATATGGTTAAAGACATCACTGATGAAAAGGGCAATGACACACTTAGAAAGACAATTGTGTGTGTGTGTAGACATACATACACATACGCATTCATACTGAGAGAGAGAGAGAGAGAGAGAGAGACTGCCAGACAGGCAGATAATTTTTTTTAAATGTAAGTGTTAAAGTAAAAAGTAAAAATTCAACTAAAGCAAAATCAAACTAAACTTGTAAACGGTTCTATCATAAGTCTATTAATTACTAAAGGTAGATATTATATGTATTAGGAGCTCATTAAAAACCCCAATTGGGGAGCACATTTATTAACTAATGTACAAAATATATAATAAATGACTTATAGCACTCTACGAGTGTCTTAGGATTGTAACACCTGATCGCTAGTTATACTGTTTAACTACATAGTTTAAACTATTAATGTTTATATTAATAGCACACAATCGGAGCAGGGCTGATGGGGGGAGTGTCTGTAAATTATCAACACCTTACAATTCGTCCGTGCACCTTGTTTGATGACATCAATGAAAGAGGGCAGCCTGAGAAGGTGCAGCTGCACTGGGATTTCTGACAAGTTGCTAAAGATCAGAGTATCTTAGCTCGGCTCACACTATGAAGAGGACTGGACTTGCCTGGTAGCTTGCTGGCTATAAATGTTTCTTCACTTGGGGTGCTTTTCTGCATGGTTTGTATCTATTGACTCGATTACAGGTTATTATTTTACATTACATTACAAGGATTTGGCAAACGATTTCATCCAAAACGATAAACAATATGAGATACATGCAAGTTCCAGGATAGTGTGAGAACCAGAGGAGCGTATGAAGTGCTAAATCTTTATGTAGGAATCGTTCATCATGAGAAGAGATGCTCTCTGGGCAGATGAGCTTTCAGAAGGTTTTTGAAGCTAGAAAGGGACCCTGCTGCTCTTGTCGGTATAGGTATATCATTCCACCAGCGTGGAACCGCGATAGAGAAGTGCCTTTTGAGTTTTTAGCAGAATATGGCACAAAACAATTGAGCAAAGCTATATTGACCAACATTATCTTATTTTTCCTTATGCGTGTTAGTGCGGGCAGGGTCACCATCACCAACCACTCTATGATAGTTTTCCATGCCTTTAGCCAGCTAAACCTGTGTTGTATCTGTATACCAGTCTCTGCACCATATCAACTCTACTGGAACAAGCCACTGTTCAACTCTCCAACAGTTATTTTTTTGCTGTTGTTTTTGCAGTAGCTACTTCATTAGCATCTTAGCTAAACACAATTCTTGTTAGCGAACGACTGACTGGGAATCAACGGATGGGAGAGACTTGACCGGCTGGCCTAGCTGGAAGGAGACGTTAGCACGCGTTTTTGTGGACTAAACTGCATTTATTTTAGTTAATATGAGCTCTCGTAAGCAGCTACCTGGAGGTGTTGGTCGTCTTTGCTGGCTGAGTGCCCTGAACAGGAGCTGAGACTCACTTCACCTGGCTCTCAGCTGGGCTCCCGGTCAGGTAGCGATGATGAGGCTGAAGAGAGACAAAGCAGAGCCTCTCCAGAAAGTCCTGTGGGTCTTCAGATGCAGGCTGGACTCAGAGCTGATCCCTGAGAAGGATACACCACGCCGAGAGAGGGAGCTCCACTCCTGACACCGTCCGGCCCCGGAGCTGTGTGCCTCTGCTGCCGGGGGATGTGCTGCGCCTCATCCAGCCAGGCTGGGCTTAAAGGGCGGGGGTGGGTGAAAAAACACGCTGACCAGACTTTCTGAGAGAGAGACTTAGACTCTCAGAGAGGGCCTTCTTACTCTCCACAGCCCTGAAACCTCAATTACGATGTATTTTTTTTAAAACTCCAATTAACAGAACCCCCTTCACTTAGTTCCTAACAATGCACCTCCCGGGTCCATAATATGTTCTGTCCAAAATGGCGTGTGAAAAAGGAGCGGAAGTGACATATGTGTTTGATTATTCATTAAATAAATAAATAAATATAAATATCTATATATATATGTTGAGACACACACACATACACACACACACAAAAGAGAAAGATAGTCGGGAGACGTTCACTCTCACACATTTACCTGTTCAAGAGTGCCCTCTTTAGCTTACCTGGAGTTCACAGGGATCTCCCTTAAAATAAATAAATAAATAAAATAAAAAGCCGGTTGACTTGAAGTTTTTTTTTATTTTTTTAGCTCCCCTCTCTTCAACAACGTTTCAGGAATTTGGTGTAAACAACAACCCCCTTAGTTGCAGTAACACATAAAATGTCCATAGGGGGCGCCATCCCCTGGAAGGTGATTGGACAGAGCCGCGTGCGTCAGTTCTGCATCTGGTATCTTCCCCCACGGAGAGTCGGATGTATACAGTGCCTGAGTACTCGCCCTGCGTGGAGGACTATCAGTTCAGGTGGTGGCGCTCTACTGCTTTTGTGCACAAACTCACCGGGACTACTTCTGAGCAGGGAGAGAGCTGGGGTATCAGGCACAGGGATCCAGGAGAGGCGGATACCCCCCACCAACACCGCCACCACCTACTCGAACCTTCAACAGACCCTTAATCTCAACCTTGTTGGAAGGTGGACTCTCCCAAAACAGCCAGCAGTGGAAGTTTCAGTGTAAAAGAAACTTGCACTCACACCAATACACAAGTGGCAAAAATGGTTGGTCTGGTGGGCATGTTCTGCTAGTATTAGGCTACATGGTGCTCTCCTCAGTCACTGGGTGCCAAATGATGAGGGTGTAATAAAGCTCTTATGACAACTGGAACAAGCCCAAATTCAGTGGTGCAGAGAATGCACTGATGATGCTCTTCCTGAAGCAGGTTTGTTTTCAGGTTACTCACATGGTGTCCTCCTCAGTCGCTGGGTACCAACTGATGAGGGCATAATAATGCCCCTATGACACACCAGTAAACTGGACTAAAACAAAATTATCTATTGTGAGTAGAGTGCAAAGGATTTATGCTGCTCTTCCAATAGCCTTTTGGTTTTCAAATTACACACATGGTCTTCTCAGTCATTGGGTCCCAGCTATCAGCTTGGTTCATGAAGGTATAATAAAGACATTATGACAACTTCAAGTAACCAAATCTAGGACTGAGTGGTGCAGAAAATGCATTGATGCTGCTCTTTTAGTGATTTGGTGTTCGGGTTCCTCACTACAATTCCTCCATCAGGCAGGCTTTGTGGTCGTATTGTGAGCCTTTAGCCATAGCTCCTCATGGTGCATTGGGGTATTAGTGGCCCATTTAATGGGCTACTGTGGCATTTTAGTAAATTGTCTTGCTATTTTAACAAAATAAACATTTTTAAAAATTAATTATTGCATGCAAAACTGCTGCAATTTGTTAATTCAGTGTTAATTCATTACAGGCTCTCTGAAGATTTGTATGAACAAATTTCCTGACAACGAAGTAGAAATCATGTAAAATATTTATATTCTTTATTGATCAACAACAGCAAAAATCCTTCGCAACAGTGCACATACTAATGCTGTTTAAAAATACAACATCTTATAGTAGCACCTCAGTGCTCAACTATTCATATGCTTCTGATAAGTATGCACATAGTTGCTCCTGAAAAATATTTTTATTTCATGACTTTTGGAATTATGGTGACAGTATTTTCTAACACTATGTGTAAATTTGGTCCAGGAATGTTTGGTGCAAATTCAGCCAAAAATTAAGTTAACACAGTTTTCCAGTTAGCCTGATGAAGCTGATCATTCCAATTTCCGCTTCGTCAGTTTAGGGCTGGAGCCACAAGGATAGTCATACTGTGTCCTAAACTACATCCACAAATTTGCATCATCTTAATGAAAAGTTAGATCCAGTTTAGGTGGGATGAGAGACGATCTGCTGACTTTTGGTGTTTGCTAACCATCTCTTAACTTTACTGTCTCCTTGGCCGTGGCACCACTGGGGTAAATGGGATAAGGGGTATATTTGAATAAATTTAGATTAGATTAGTAGCAAAAACTAAAAAGTATTTGACATCCTCCAAAAAAAGTAGACCAATCACAGCAGGACAGCCGTGCTTTACTCCACCTCATGACTACACAGCATTTTACATTACAGAGCCAAAAGGTCACAAAAGCTAAACATGACATCTTTCTCTTTAATTGGACAGGAGTTAGCAGCCTCAGGTGAGTACCACTAAGACATGCCACATTACGTAACAGGCCACTTCATGTCGTAGCGAAAAGCGTGAGCAATCCTTTCAGAAAGGAGACAATTTCATTTCCTCCCAGTTTGGACTCCCCATAAACTCGGTCCACAAATGAGATCGGAACCTGCGGGACACAAGGACAAAGCATGACTTGTGTTTATGGGTAAATGATGTGACAATCAAACAGCAAGAATGCGGGTGAAAGGTTCAGGGAAAGAACATTAGTGTAGATAATGTAGATAAACTGAAAGGTTTTAGGTGTCAATCTATTTAATAACACAGTAAAAGGACAACTGCAGTCCAACACTGTGGTCACTGGCACTGTTCAATACAAAAACAAGTAATGAGACCCTGAGTGCAGTGACAAAGTATTCAGCAGCAAGCACCAGCACTGATGGGTTTAAAAACAGTTGTTTCTAGAAAATCCATTTAACAAATTACAAGTAGTTCTTTGAACTAGTAATACATTACAAAACTAATTTATTCACTAATATTGTTATGGGTTTACTCATTGTTTTGTGGAAAAAGTGAACTCACTTCTTTGACCTTACTTCGATTAGTGGTGGAACACCACATGGAAAAATCATGTAGTAATGCTATAACGTGACATGGTGCACATGTGCTCGCGTCCTCTAATCTCGTTAGTCGATTATATCACAGCTTGACACACATTTCTTCATTTATATTTTGTTCAAAATATCATGACAATAATGAAATGGGAGCTGTAGTCTAACATCCAAAACTTCATTACTCTACAAAAGACAAAGAAATTGGAAAGTCCCAAGAACACCAAAGAGTCATTTTTCAGTCATTTATTTAGAAAAAAAAATGTAAATATCACAAAATTCCAGGTGCTATCTGCTTGTTAAGATTTGATGTATCAACCATATTGTTTCTAGGTCCAAGTCTTTAAATGTTTAAAATGCAATGTTTACTTTTTCTTACTAGATTTAAGGTATTTCAGGATATCGTACTTTATAAATGTTGCTTCCCCCACTGGCAGATTTTTTTTTGCTTAAAATAGTTTAGATATATTTTTTAGGAACAAAGTTAGGATTCTTTCTTTTTTTTGTCTAGAGCTTTTATAGTAGCAGGATAAGATTTGAGTTTGGATTAGATTAGAGTTGGGGAGATTAAAGTGGTACTTACACTGCTCAGTTACGTCTCTTACTCCCACCCATGGGTGCTGGAACCATTAAAGCCGGAGGGAGTCCCACTTACAGCCCACTTTTAAAAATTATTAATTTCGTACCACCTACTTTTACCCACCCAGAGCATAGAGCGCACACCAGACCCACTCTAAATGAGAATTAGAGCCCGGTGTGCTCACTTTTTAAATGGTTCAGTCATCCATGCACCCACTGCTAACAAGACAAATAAATGACAACATGCTAGAGCCTTCAATAACCAAGAAAAAAATTTTGGCCGGGTGGATGTTTGGTTGGTTGGTTGGTTTGCTCCTGCCTAAAGCATTAAAACATACTGACCTCTCCAATGGTGTATCCTAGTTGTCTAGCACGGACGATCATTTCCATCTGGAAAACGTAGCCCTTAGACACACAGCGCTCTATCAGGCGCTCCAGCACCTCCTTCTTATAGAGCCTGGTAAAATAAACATTGTTTTGTACAACACACTGTGTTTGTTGTTCAAATATAAAAATGATGGCAGATTGACTCTATACACACCGAAAGCTTCCCGTCAGATCTGACGCCCCGGGCCTCAACAGCACCTGCGTGATGAAATTTGCCCCACGGCTGGAAAGAGAGATAGGACAACATATAAGAACCGCTCTTACCCATACACAGCATTACTGCATATTCTACGTATTCTTCCACCACACGTTACTAAACTAGTTCACACACACACAGTCCGTATGCATGAAGGTAACAGCGTATGCCAAAACACTCATGTCTCAATTTTTTAAAGATTTTATTGGGATGAGAATCGTAAACTTTAAATGTCACACATCAAGCCCAGAGGAAGTGTGGTGAACAACACTGCACATAAAGGCATGGGTGAAGTTTATTGCAACCTGTGGCATCTGACTGCATTATTAACAGACCATATCTGATATAGCCCTCATACACTTTACATCAGGGATTACAAACATGGTGCACCCAAGGACCATATGAGTAGCCTGCGGACGTGTTCTTAAATAGCACAACGGCAGCGTCTAACATTTAATTTGATCTTGTTGCTATCGCTAATCACAAGTTGAGGTAAAGTCTGTTCTAGTGTATCAGACTGTTAGCTATTGTATGCATCAGTACCGGTGAATTAGCTCTCAGTTTCCAAAAGGACCCCTGCTTTACCTGTTATCAGTGTATTATCTTATGATATACAAAGACAACCACGGATTCAGATTATTTTGTAACATTTCCTCTAAGGCATAACATAATATTCTATGACGTTCATCATTTTGTCTCTACACTGCTTGAGCATACAGCAGAACAAAACCTTGTAGGAACTTTACAAGGAAAGAGAAAATTATACCTACACTTCAGTTTAAGTTTCTATGGGTCAGTTCATCATGATATTTAAAATGTGAAGACCAGATGCTTTTTACATTAAAAAAATTAAAAAACGAGTTTAAAATGAATGAAACACAGCACAACTGCAGATGAAGTAAAGAAGATTTTCTGCAGCACATTGATCCAAATGTACCTAATGAGTTTGCGGCGCAGGTCCCATCCATACACACCTCCATCCCCCTGGTACCGCGTCCCAGACACGATGTCATATCCACCTTCTTTCTGTTTCCTACACACCAAACAAGATCTCAGCAGTTGGTACACAAGTGCACTGTGAGAACAGTTTGTCATGTTTAATTGGTTTTGAACTTACGTGATAAAATCAGGTATAAACTTCGGCTGCAGATAAAGAATAATAATGAAAAAAACATCTGTTACCATTATAGGACATCTCCAATGACGTAAAGCATATATCTCTTAAAAATGATATATTGTGCTAGCAAAATGAGACATACGTGATGTGAGAGATCAGCATCCATAATGATAATGAAGTTCCCAGTGGCATGCTGTATACCGTGGATGTACGCCGTTCCTGAAAAGCAATAAAATAAAAACAGTTTTATTATACGTATTAGTCAGCTGACCTAGAGAGGGCTCCAAAACAGCCTAATGATTCAGAGTTTTACTGTCATATATAGATAACAATGCAGCGTCAAAACCCGCAATTAAATTCTTCGAATCCTGTCCCCCCAACTTTACATTAACAAATTTTTATTGAAAAATTTAAAAAAAATTTAATAAAAAGTATAAAATAGTTACCACGAAAAGAAAATAACAATCTTACAAATTATTTATATTTATGCAGAAGCACAAATTATGTTGTGATAAGAATAATATTATATATTTCATTATATATATTATATATATATAATAAACATGATATTATACATTTAATTATACAGTGGCTACTACAAAGCTATTACGCTTAATTCAGCCAAATGGCCAGCAATGTTAGCAATTAATGGACAATAAATCCAGTTTCTGGTCCCATACTGTGTCACCTGTCACTAGTGTGTATGACGCTAGGGGATAATTAATTACTATTGATCACAAAACCCCAGACCCAAAGTCTGGAAAATGTGCATGTTTTCAAACAGACTAGCAGTGAGAGTGTGCTGCAATGCCTGATTTGTGGATACTGTATTTGTTGTCATATGCAAATGCTAAGAACATTAGAAGATGAATACAATGTTTCAAGAAAGTTTGAACAACAATGAAAATCCTCTACAGCCACACCAGTTAAAAAACTATTACATATGCAGACTCACCTAAACCTAATTTCTTTGCTCTGGGTCTCAGGACCTAAAAAACAAGAGGGGAAAATGAATGAAGCAATAGAGTTTCCATGACCAAGTTTGAATTTAGGCTGCAACTTATTACAACAGGATATAACACAACAAGACATTAACTACAACTCACAATCTTATCATCTCCGTAAATCTTCTGTAGCTGCTCTGCAATCTCCAGCGTTCCATCAGGGCTTCCATCATCAATAACGATGATCTCGTAGTTGTGTCCACTGCATACAGTGAAAAGGGTCAGAGGGAAAGGCTGTGGTTAGTTAGCTACAAAATCGGCTGTAACATGACCTTGATTTAACGCATTCAAGCCAGTCTTAAGTCCTGTTGGCCTTCTTCTTTTAAAGCACAAATACATATAGAGAGAGACCAATAAAACTGCAAAACACACAAACATTCAACAGTCAGTAGTGCTATTAAGCAATTAAGTACAAAAAAAACAAACAATTGTATTCACTTAAAACCTGACAAAATGAGATTGATTTAAAACCTGTTTTACGGCTGGGCAATATGTTGACAATTATTGTTTTCATGGTAAAGTGCATCACAAAAAAGTTTCGTCAATGTTACAATTTTACTAACCAACTACGTTTCATTACAAAGAGCAGCTAATTAGTCCTGTTTACTCTGATTTAGTGCAGTGCCATGTTTGAAACATGGAAAACAAATAATTCATACCAGTATGAACTCAGTTAACAATTTGATTCACAATACAGGAATCATGACTCGATATTATGAACAAAAAAAAGCTGAATGAAGAAAACGGATGACTGTGTTCATGTGTGGTTTACAAACTGAGACTGGAAAATAAAGAGACTAGAGGCCAAAGGAGACAGTTCCACTCTACTACTAATGAAACTACAGCCGGAAGGTGCATGATGTGTATATGCTGTTCCTGATAGTTAATTTGTGCTTGCTGTTAATAACATTTGGTTCTCAAAAATTCAGTTACATTAGATATCATAATTAACAGAGGGCCCATTCTCCAGTATACATGCATGCGATTATAATTTTTGAGCTTAAATAATTTTTTTATCATATTTAATATATAAATGTGCCCCCTCTATTGCATTTCTGTCCAAGTGTACTCTGACATATATATTGAATTATCATTTGCAACATATCAAGATACAATTTTGCTTTATTGCCCACTAATTGCCTGTTTAGCTTATGGAACAAGTGTGTGTGTACAGGTGTATATTGTGTATAGGTTTGTGGAAGGTTTTTATTAGTTGGTTAGTACTCAAGTTGTCCTAACATAAACCCTTAAAACCCTAGGGGCATTCACTTGTTCTTTTCTAATATTTAAAAACATTAAAACTCTTGACTTTTTTCAGCACAATCCAGATAATGTGAAAAATTATCTGCATTATGCTTTTAGGACATAACTGATCCAAAAACAGCAAATCATGAAAAATCAGAAATCAAGATTTTCTTTTTACTGTAAAAATCCAAACACATACATTTGGGTGTCACATATATTTTAGCTCACACAGACTGTAGCATGCTGATAGAAAATGTTGAAAAATTTTTAGGCAGCTTTTTTTGTGAGACAATAATATTTTATAATTTAAGCAACTATTTGAACACGACTGACAAAGAAACAATTACAACAATATGAAAAAGTTTTAAAAATCCCTCTTTTCATTTTCAAACATCCAAATTGTGATTATCTTCAGCTGACACAGGCAGCCGTTTATTGTGATACAAGCCTATTTATCTAGTTTAACCAACTATTGGACTCTCAAACAACACAATAATAAATCGAAAAAACGTTAAAAACGTTTCATTTTGTTACGGTAAAATATACATACTACATCTACAACTACTGTCAGCTGACACAGACAGTATTATTATGATAATAAATGTTTGAATGTTTAGACAGTTGTATGTTTTGATCACTGTGTAAGATGGGAGCTCAGAGACCAGAGGCAGTAAACACATCACCTTTCACCAAAATACTTCACCAGCAGCCACACAATCAGGGGCAGATTTTCCCGTTCGTTGTAGGTTGGTAACAGAACAGAATATTTATCCCCTTCTTCTCTAATCTTCTTTCTGCTCCTGGTAGCTGCCATGTCAGCCAACCCTACACACCGGATTTGTGTGTCGGATCAAGGTCCGCTGTCCTCCCGAGCTCCAGTTGATTAGTTCCTACTAGACTCGAGCTGGACACTAACATGGACAAAAGTATTAGGACGCCTGATCATTAAGCCAACATTGACTTTAAATATATTACATTCAAATACACAAACTTTAGTATAGAGACGCCCCCCCTTACAGCTAGTCTATATGGACAAACGTGTTGGGACACATCTATTAATTCAAGACTTGGGTCAGGCCCCTTATTTCCAGTGAACTTAATCATGGAGCAAACCAATACATTTTGGTGATTCGGTTTTTGTGGACACAGTTTTGGGAGGAACCTTTTTTATTCCAGCATGACTGTCCACAAAGTAAAAAAAAGTAAAAGACGTGGATGAATTAGTTTGGTGTGGAATAACTTAACTGGCTTGCACAGAGCCCTAATCTCAAACACATCCAGAACCGTTGGGATGAATTGAAACGGAGATTATGAGCCAGACCTTCTCATCCAACATTGTTGCCTGAGATCATCAATGCTTATTATTATTTATTCCAAATGCTGTTTTTATTTATTCCAAATAAAAACTCCAAAATCTTGTGGAAAGCCTTCGCAGAAGAGTAGAAGCTTTTATAGCTGTAAAATGGGACACAAACTCCATATTAAATCCTATGTATTTGAATGCCATGTCATTAAAGTCCCGGTTGTTGTAACGGGCAGACGTCCCAACACTTTTGGCCACACAAATTACATGGAGAACAGAACTGCACCAGATGTGTGTTTTTGAATGTGAATATCAACAGGGCTGCTTTTACATCGTTTAACCAAAGACTCTCCACATATTACAGTTGAGTACAACAAAGAAAACACAACAGAACCTGCTCTGACGGGTCTAAATCTGTATTCGAACATAAAATATATTTAGATGAACGATTATTGTCTACAGAAAAAAAGGTGTCGTGATTTTGGTATGGAAACTGCGCATTACTCAGAAGATATGTAGCAATGTGTTTTTGAAACTGCGGTTTCTACCATCTTTTTGATACACTCTTCAAACTGACTCTTGGAGCGTATCTCATTTTATCCTCTAGATTCATTAGCAGTCATGACAGAAATATCTGATCTAATATTTCTACATGTTACATAAACAGGGGAGAACCTATGGTTGTTGCTTGGTCCGCACATTTTTTTATGCACTTAATTCTTAACCCAACTCACAGTAGGAACAAAGTTTTTAGTGCCTATGTAAAAGGCTGTTTTTGTTTGCTAAGGGGGGATTTTCACGGCATAATCTGCACCACATCTATGTGCGTTCATCATTTGTTTGAAGCCAGCCGACCTCCTGCAGCCACTTACTGCAAATCCCCTTTTCTTTTGTGGTTCCGACTCAGTCTGAAGTTTTTTTTGGAGGCGGAGGAACACCACAATAATTACTTAATGGAGCTTCTTGGATATCTTTAAAATGCTCCAGAAATGTCTTCCGTCCTCCACAAAATCTTAGGTGTGCAAATGCGTGCTGCAGCGTTTTTTCAGGTGCGCATTGTTTATTTTGACAGCGCATGCACACCTGCGGACCACTTATGTGCACACCTGTACATAAATCATGCATGTGAGAAATTCATTAGCTGGTGTTGGTTTGACTGTAGAGTATCTAGAATTAACCACAGATTAGAATGGTTTTATAATGTTTGTGGTTAATTAAAGTTCAAGTAAGTTAAGTGTCATGTCATATTGTGAAAATAACAAGGACATATTTAAATTGCCACAATATTCTGTGACTTTGGATACTGGATGGATATCAGCTCAAGGTAAATATACTTTAATGGGTTACCAAATGTAAAGCACAGAGGCAGTGAAATGCTATTTGGTAATAACAATACAAAATTTGATGTAATATTTATGTGAAATAATGTACTGACAACAAAATTATTATCAAAGAAAATATTTTTATTTTTAAAAATGTCCATAATATTTATAATAACTAATTATAACAAGACAAATTAATTCTTTCTCTGCCTGTAAATCTGTAAATCTCTCTTTCTCACACACACACACACACACACACACACACACACACACACACACACACACACACACACACACACCCA
>JBBKCR010000128.1:18604796-18615040 GCA_037577295.1 Ladigesia roloffi | reverse complement strand
AAGTATTGCAATAACACATTTTTCTTTACACATGTTCATTCTCTTTGTGTGTATTGGTACAAAAAAAAGGAAAAAGAAAATTTGACATTATGTCACACAAAAATAATTTACTGCAAAAGTAAAGAAGTCCTGATCGATTTGGGATAGGAGTAAAAACGTGTAAATTTGATACATTTGCAAGCAAATGCTGAAACTCAATGATGAGAGCTGGTGCTAACCTGCCTCAGGTCTCCTCCGCTGAGAGAGATCCACTTAATCAGGTAAGAGGTCACATCATCTGCGGCTGGCTCCCAGCGAACTGTCAGCGCGCCCTCTGAGTAGTTAGTGACCCTGAGCTCAGACGGAGCCGGTACCCTCACTAAGAGAGTTTGGGAAAAATCACCAGAAACCACACTGATAAGTAACAGATGTCTGAATCATGAAAACAAAACATCAAGAGCTTGAATGCGACTTACACGTAGTGACATTAGCAGTGAGAGGAGCGGAGAGGCCTTTTTCATAGTATGACTGAACAGACACCAGATACTTGGACAGAGAGGCCAGATTCTGCAACAGGACTGTGTTTACACCAGACACATCCACCTAGGAGAAAGAGAGAGAGAGAAAGAGAGAGAAAAAGGGGAATGCAGGGGTAAATGCATAAAAAGAAGACACCCAATCTAGAATATAGATCTTAAACAAAAAAACTTTGTCCTCCACCTGTTTCACGTCACTGCCGTGATTGGTGCTGTAGGTGATACGATGGGCAGGAACACTGACGGCCCCAGGAACCCAAGTGACTTTCAGGGTGCTGTGACTCACCATGGGGAACTGAAGACTGAGGGGGGACGGCAGTTCAACTAGGAGGCAGAGAGAAAGAAAGAGAGAATGAAAGAGAGTGAGAGAGGGATAGAACGAGAGAGAGAGAACGAGATAAAGAGACAATAGAGAGAGGAAGAGACACAAAAAAGAGAGGGAGAGAGAATGGGAGAGAGAGAGAGAAAGAGAGAGAGAGAGAGCGAGCATGAGAGAAAGAGAGAGAATGAGAGCGAGAGAGAATGGTATAGAGAGAGAGGCAGAGAGAGAAGAAGAGAGAGTTATAGAACTCCAGCATTGCTTTGTTCCTGCAACACCATTTGTTGGGTTCTGTAAATAATTTCGTATACAGTTATATATCATACAATTATTTAACAAAGTTCCAAAACTACAAAGCCGTTTCAGTTACTTTTGCATTCCCTGATGCTTTTTGGCATTCATGGCAGCTCATGCCAGTAGACTGGGAATAAGAACTCTATTTCTTCTCCCCTGGACAGTAGTCTGATTTTTAATAGTAAAATTCAAATACAGATTTACTTCTTAATTTACATTTGACTGAAAAAAGTGGATGAATTAGTTGTTCTTTTTGTTAATAAATGAATATAAATAGTAATGTGTTTTTGGGGTAACTGTCTGTACTGACAGAAATTATGTTAAAGAATTGCAGTATATTCTTGTTGTGCTGTGTTCATGTTGCCATGGTTACAGAGCGCTTGTGAATTTACATGTGGTAGCGACAGCAGTGACGGGGTCGCTGGGGTCCTCGTCATACAGAGCATACAGTGTGACTGAGTAATCCGTGGATGGCATGAGATCCTGCAGCTCCACATCGGTTTCGTCAGCCCCAAACTTCACCTGCCACAGACAAAACACATTTCACACACTCTCACACAAGTACTTCCAACAAACCAGCAACAAACCATCTTAAGTTTCCTTGGACATTCACAGTCATCCAGCCTGTTTTTATTTGTTGTGGTCCATCATGACACTGAAATTATAGGTTTATAACTTGCATCTAACGGCCTCTTGGGGAAAATGACACATGAAAATGTAGAAACATTATGTGAACGTTTACTCATACAGGCAACGTTCACCGGACCAGACTCTTCAACTATTTAGAGCACAGATCTGAATCCAAGCTCACCTCTCGAGCATCTTCAGGCTCCCCGTCAGTGAGGGCAGAGTACAGAGCCATGTACTGCGTAGCTCCAGAGGCAGGTCTCCAGCGCACCCGCAGACTGGTGGGGGAGGACGCGGTGACCTCCAGAGAGTCCGGTGTGTCCAGTGGTACTACGAAGAATAGATTGAATTGTAAAAATTGTTTCTTATTTATTTTTTTACTTATTTATAAGGATTAAGGATGATGTCAATTTAAGCAACTGCAGCGAATTATCCAGATAAAGTTACTCTGAAGACACTTTTTCAAAATTAGAAAACTTTAATGGTCCCAGAGTAAATTGTTTATATTATATTGTTCTTGTCTCTGGGTATCTGTGTGTCTTTGCAGTCATTAAATAAAGTCTAAATAAGATCTAAACAGAAAATCAATAGAAAAAAAGGCCCAATATGAATACCAAATGCCAAGGGTGTCCAACTCTGGTCCTGTAGAGTCAGTGTCCAGCAAAGTTTGATGTTGTTTCTCCTCAAACACATTCATTAAAACTGACAATTAACTGGCGAGGTGAACCAGGTGTTTCTGAGTGGGGAAATCACCAAACGTGCTGGACCACGAACCTCCAGGACCGGATTTGGACAACCCTGCCCTAATGCTATTTACAGAAATGCTTGTTATAAATACTATATAGCAGTAATACAGTTGAGTGAAAAACAACCAACACAAATGGTGGTTGGGAGTAAGATATTGCACGTATTAGAGTCATATTATGTAATGATAAAATAATATCGACCTAATTGCTGTGTATTTACACACTCACCGGTGGTGAAGATGCCTCTAAGCGGAGAGCCTACGTTGTCTTCATATACAGGAAAGATTGAGATGTGGTACTGAGTCTGAGAGGACAGTCCTGTCAGCATGACTGTGGAGACTGACCCATTTACCACCACCTGCAAAAAAGACCAAAACAAAATATAAACACATGTGGAAAACAGAAGAACCCACAGCACAAATCTGGGTATCTAACAGTGAAATGTAGCTTTAGAGCAGGCATCACCTCGGTCCGAATCCAGACCTAGTTATATTCATGGAGCATTATTTGAGACAGTGAGTGCTGCTGCTCTAGTTAATATCATGAGAATAGCCTCACTCGTTAGTTTGCCAGTGATGGGAAGTTTGGCTCCCAAAGAAGAGTTGGTTCTTTCGGCAACCAAACGGCTCTAATTTCATCATCTGTAGCATTGCAGCGCGGGTCGGTTTGGGGCGGGTGTTAAAAAATGCAGATTTGCGCTACACTACTAGAGATGATGAACTTAGAGCCAAACCCACAAAGCTATGTGTAGATAATGACCCAAAACCCAACCTGACCTGACCGGGGAAAAAAAAACAAATAGTGTACAATATGTTTTGATAATGAATTGCATTTTGTAATTTTATTTGCCTGGGACTAGCAATATAGTTACTTGTGCACTCCATTCATTAGAAATAAACAATAAAAATTGTGGAAACCATATGGAAATGTGAACATAGTGGAAGGCTTTATGACACGAGACTTTTGTTCGACAAAATGTAATAACTGGACCTCAGTGACTTTTAATTGAATATCCCTACTTTAGAGAGACCCTGAGACTCACCTCCTGGGGGCTTTGCCCCTCACTGCTGTGGAACACCACCCGGTACTGCCGCACAGGATGACTCGGCCCAGTCCAGTGCACACGCACCTCCTTAGGGCCCAGCTCAGAGTACTGCAGGTCAGTGGGGCTGGGGTACGACAAAAGGGGGTCCTCAGTCGGAAGCTCCATTCCTGCTCAACAGACACAAACAAACGCACAAATACAAACTTTCATTACTGTTTTAAGGTTTGCCTTTATAATCTGGAGATTTGGTTTGATCCCTTGTGGTGCTGCAGCCATCCATATCAGAATGATATTCCTTGCTACTGGGAAGAATATGAGCAACAAATTGGTCAGAAAATGTAAAAAAAAAAAAAAAAAAGGATAGGATTTCTTATCATACAAATCTGGACTTAATTCAAAAATGTCATGTAGTGATTTCTTGATTAAACAAAGAAACAATGAGATTTTAACAAATCGGCTGTTCTGTAAAATCCATTGCCTGCATTGAGTATTAAAAAAATGCATACAATATATACAGTATATGGCACCCAAGAGCAATTTTTTTTAATATTCAAATGCATTTTAAGTTGGTTATCTCCCATTTGAGTACGTTGGATATCTATTGTTTAACCTGCTGTAAACAGTAAAATGTTTTCCCTTAATATTTGTTCATGTATTATGTATTTTACTCCATTTGTTCTAATTTTTCACACATTATTAAGGGCAGCAGCTGTTTCAAATGATATAAAAAAGGCAAAACAAATCTTATAACAGCAGTGTTTTGCTTGTGTGAGAGAGAAACATACTTTTTGCTTTACTGCGGTCCTCTATCTTCCCACACAGAATACGCACTAATCGGCCGACCAGTTTACTGAGCAGAGGGAAATCATTCACGTTATACACGTTCAGCTCCAGAGGCTCAGACGCCACCTGCCTCAACTCAGCCTCGTCTGCATTCTTCACACCTGAGGGAGAGGAGAAGGAGAGGAAGTGGCTACTTGCATAGTTGCATAAGTACAAAAAAGTATATATATATACTTTTTTGTATTTATGCAATTTATATATATGCTTTCCGTGATAAAGCATGTGTCACAATGTCTTCATTTTGGTCTGTGTAGTGAGTCTTACCCACAGCGATGATTTCCACTTCCGCACTCTTCAGCTTGTTTGCTGCACTGATGGCATCATCTTGAGACTTCCCATCAGTCAACAGCAGCACGAAATGAGGGGCGTCTGACCGGGCTCCAGCCTCTTCCCTCAGATTCTCCTCCAGAACATGAATGAGAGCCTGACCTGGAATATGTACAAATATACATGCAGAGCAAAGTTTAAGAACAAATCCAAGTGACAACTTCAGACTAGATTAAACCTTAGAATGTGACCAGCATGTATCTGTGTTTTGAGCACAACAAATGGTAAATCATCATCATAAGTAGAGATCGAACAATGTATCGGTTTACCTATATTTTTCCTAATATTTAAGCATTTTACCATAACCGGATATCGGTTTTGTAACATCGGGTTTACTGATAAACACCGCCATCTGGTGGGCGGTTTGAGAATTACGCGCATGATCGCCATTGCTGCATGACGTCTGAGGGGAAACTGCATGCAAAGGTAAAGTATACTTACTTGCGTTCCTATATTTAGTAAACTTTATTAAACAACTATTAATGCACACACTAGATGTGTTACATAAATGACTGATAAGTAGTTTATGCAGCTTGTAGATATGTAGATTATATGCACCATTGAAGACTTTAGTAACAGTGCCATTTTTTATAATTTGTTTTAGTATTTGTTTGTATTTTTTGCACTTTCAGACCCCTAGTTTTGATTTGTATGCAAGGAGGGAGTGATTATTATTAATAAAACAGTTTTTCAGTTCAGTGGCATTGTAATAATTGTGTCAAAAACAGAAGTATAATAGTAAATAAATATCGGTTCTGAATATCGGTTATCGGGCACATAACCATGCAAATAATTGGCATTGGTATCGGTAATAAAAAATCAATATCGGTCGATCAGTAGTCATAAGACAAAAACATCTTCTTATATGGAACTTCCCCTAATTTGTGTTGATGCGCAAGGTGTCAGGCGTCATGCTGAGCTTTGTTTGGTTATGTTATGTCACATAGAACAAAAGTTATTATAATATATAAAAACATATAACAATATGACCATTACTGGAGCTTTAATAAATCACATGCAAATGTGATTATAAAAAAGGGGCCAAATTCTGTTTATTTATGGTCTTTGAAACAAACATAAAAAACGATCTTTGCATGTGGAAGAACTTTCAGGTCTCCCCCAGAAAAAGCAGAGAGGAAGAGGTTTTATACACCCTCAGTGAAAAGAGTTCTTGGGACCTTAAGGCTATTCTAAAAGATTAAAATATGTTGTGATGCACAAAGAAGTCTGTTAAAGATTTCAGTCATGCTCACCTGTGAAGGTGTTCCCTCCTTTGTATCTGAAGTTTCGCACAGCATCCAGGATCTGCTCCCTTGAGGTGAAATTATTGAGCTGCCACTCAGTGCGAGGGTCTCCACTGTACTGGGACAGGGCTGATCGGGACAAGGAAGCATACACACTAACCTTAATGTTAGCAATACATGTTCAACATGAAAATACAACTTGAAAAGCATGTTTTGTTTGACATTCATTCAATTGTAACTCATTAAAACATGTAGGGAAATTTTGTTGGCACCGCATGTCCTTTTTAATCTTTACAACCTTGTGCTAATTAGAAGAGGAGATGTGTTATTATGGTTTGAGTCTGACGAAACTTCATTGTTATACACATACTTATTGATTTACTGAAAGTCCACTTTCTTTTGTCATTTCTTGTCTTCAAACATAAAGATAAGCTGGAGAAGTAATCACTTTTGGTTTAAAAGGGTTTGACCGGTGTTTTGCCTGTGACATTTGATTTCAATGGCCGAATATGAGACAACATTAATAGGAATGTCTTACCGATTTGTACCCCATCTGGGCCAATGTGGAAGGGGGTGACCAGGCCCTCCAGGAACTCTCGTACTTTTCTGAAGTTGGTGCGACCGATGCTCCATGAGCCATCTACCAGCAGGACAAGGTCTGCCTGAACCCCCTGCCTGCACTCAAACGGCTTCCGGGACGCCCCAGCTAGATACAAGAGCACAGGAAAGGAAGGCAAACTAAATAGTTGGTACCTATTAAAGTGAAACTATCTAAATATTTCCTCATAGCTCATTGAAACATGCCTTTGTGTCAAAAATTCTGAGAAATCCTGACAAAGTAAGAATTCAAAACTTTCATATGCCACTTTTGTGTTAAGTAGTAAAAAAGTAGTAAAAGTAGTATCTGATTTGTTATGATTCAAGTTTGACAAAATGCTATTGTTGAATATACCTTTCTGTGAAATGAAAACATCATGGTCACAGTGTTAAAAGAGTGAAGACTCATTCAGAGATTCGATCACTGCTTTTTTAAATATGTAAATATTTGGTCCCCACTCCTCAATAACATACAGGTGTCTCAGTTATTATGGAATCTTCGACAGCTTTGTTCATCATTAGTTATCACTCTAAACATGTATCATGTTAGCTGGTTTTACACAAAAGAAAGCTAGTGAATGTGTTATCCTTTGTTTATTTATACTGTTAACAGAAGCTACTACATTTAAATAGTTCAGCAAAATATAATTACTCAACACCCACGTAAAGCTCTTAGTACATTATAGACTGAGGGAGTCTGTGTTAAATTTACAAATCTGTGTGTGTGAGCTCCATGCTGTGAGGTCCCATAAAAGCACAGGTTTTAAAGTTTAGAAACATGAGCCATTTCAGAAGGATTAGAAGCATGAGCCACATTTCACTCCTCAGGCTACAGAAGGGGGCAGTTAACGACCACCTCCATCACTCTGTCATTAACCCTGTCATCACCCCCCTCACAAACAGTAACTGCCCCTGAGGACATGAGCCTCAGATCAGGGAGCCCTGCAAGTAAACTCCTAGCTAACACAGCAGAAAACAGCTCAGATCATTAACTCTGCTAAGTGGTTCAGTCCAACCCTGAGTACTTCCCACACAGCGGTCTTAATTAGCACTGTACTGTGTGTGGATTCTGGTATAATCCCATCATTTCTTATCATTCAGAAGGATCATTTACACGTATCCAGTGTTTGCTAAGCGTTCAGGGTAATGTTGTGCAATAGGTTTTATACACTGCACCTATGCTGTGCGAATGCGATTTACCTGTAACCGGTTGAGTGCCAGTTGTTTTTCTCACTTTTTCCTCCTCTTCTACAGACTTCTCTTTACTTTCGATCTCTTCACTATTTTCCTCGGTTTTTGTGTAATTCCTTTCTTTCTTTTTCTTTTTCTTATCTTTGCCACTTTTTTCAACCTCCTGGTCTTCTTGATCAGCCACAATAGGGGCATCTGGAAATACAGAATCAAAGATCAAACGCTAATCAGGCATAACATTAAAGACATTAGACATCATTAAGCATTAGCAGCAGATCTATTAAGAGCTGCAATTTGCAAGTAGGAGCCTCCATGGATTAGAATAGGTTACAAATGCTTGATCAGATCTAGCGAATGTCAAGGACAAACCAACACCTTAAACTCTCTGTTACGTTCAAACAGTTCCTGAACAATTTTTTCCAGTGGGCCAGGGCATGATCCTGCTAAAAAAAAGCCACTGCCATTAGGTAATACTGTTGGTCAGCAACAATGTGTCAAAGTAACATTTACATGAATGCCAGGACCATTGGCTTGTCTTCTTCTAGTGCAGG
Source organism: Ladigesia roloffi (assembly GCA_037577295.1). Classification (NCBI taxonomy): domain Eukaryota; kingdom Metazoa; phylum Chordata; class Actinopteri; order Characiformes; family Alestidae; genus Ladigesia; species Ladigesia roloffi. Next base: position 18,606,741 of record JBBKCR010000128.1, on the reverse strand, counting down.
GGTGTGCAACTCCAGTCCTAGTGGTTCGTGGTCCAGCAGGGTTTGGTGATTTCCCTGCTCAGAAACACCTGGTTCACCTTTCAAGCTAATTGTCAGGTTTGGTGAATATGCTTGAGGAGTAGAACCATCAAACTGTGCTGGACCACCGGCCCTCCAGGACCGGAGTTTTACATCCCTGCTCTAGAGCATCCTGGTGCCATCTCTTACCAAGGTGACACACAGAGCTGATGTAAAAGAAAACATGATTCATCAGATTTGGACAAGTCTTCCATTGCTCAACAATCCAGTTCTGATGCTCACGTGCCTGTCGTAAGCCCTTTCAGTGGTGGACAGGGGTCAGCATGGGCACTCTGGCTGGTCTGCGGCTATGCAAGCGCTAACATAAGAATCTCTGCACTGTGTGTTTTTACATTTCTATCATGATCACAACAAATGTTGTTCTAATCTGTGCGAGAGTAGCTCTTCTGTTGGATCAGACCTGACAGTTGGTTCACTGGTTGTCCTTCCTAGGACCACTCAGTGTGGAACTCAACACAAGACGAGCAGTTTTACAGACGCTTTCACCCAGTCGTCTAGCTGCTCAGATTCTAGTGTTTGCTGATTTTTCATGCATCCAACACACCACCTTCACAAGTTTATATACAAATACAATACAATTGAATAAACTTGTACTCAAACAAAACTCTCCAGAAACTATTAGGCCTTCTCCATATGCCTGGAATGCATTGAGGGCACAAGTTTGGTCGGAAAGCCCTTTTTTTCCTTCAGAGAAAGAAATATTATTCACAGTCAGTTCATCAGTGAAAGACATTAATTTCAAGTCTCAGAGTTCTCCTTTAATGTACGGTTTACTTTGGGCTGAAAATTCATTAACCATTATGCATTAGCCGGCAATTATGAAACTACTATGTAAGGTTTTGTGGTTGCAAGAATAATGAATAGAAGCCACCTTCATATTCAGTGTAACACTGAAGCAATGAGAGGTCTTCTGACCCTGGACTTGGCCTGCAGGGACTCTACCCAACGCCAGTAGCAGGGCTGATTACAGGTAAGTGTGTGTGTGATGCTGGAATAGGGCTTTTATTATCAGGTTAGTCAGAGGCCGGGCACCACTCCAGCATCTGTAGCTCCCCTCAATAAAACACAAGTAATAACAGAGGAGCACTTGTGTGGGACTTAAAGACTGTCCTTAGCGCTCTGCACCTCCTGTGCTTCCCAGCCAAGGAGTGACAGGAACTATAAAACGACTATAAAAGCTATTACTCTCTCTTCTAGACATTCATTCACTTCAGTGTCATTTGTAAGTGGGTTAAGTGATGTAAGCAGTGCTGATGGAGTCTGAGGTTTAAATAACCCTATTGGCAGTGGGGTGTGTGCTGAAAGGGCTTTGACCTGTGGTGGTGGGCTCCTGGTACACCATGGTGGGCAGCAAATCCAGCACCTCTGTCACATCATCCACTTCTCCAGAGCCCGAGCCCACAGAAAGGGATTTCTTCTTTTGTTCTCGGTTCCCACTGCGCACCAGCTCCTCCTCCCGAAGGCTGCTGACTGGAAAACACAACATAGATGGATATGAGGCGAGCAGCAAGTGGCTGTAAAACCTGAATTTAGTGTCGATCAAATTCTTTTAGTTCTGCACTTTAGAGGCTTAGAAACTAATGCAAGTAATGTAAAAATTAGGACAGGGCAAGTCAACATATTATTATCATGATTTTATTTAATTAAGCAACCATTATTTTAACATGCAGTTACACTGTTTTTTGTTGTTGTTGTTTTTTGAAGTTTGTGGATGTTTTGGTGCTCTACTGCTTCGCCTCACACTATCATGGACGCTTGCTATTGACCGTTTATGCTGCTCCCTGATTAAAGAAAAAGTGTTTCTGCTGATACCTGAATAAGAATTTTTATCTTGCTGTTGCTCGGAAGGTGCTTGTTATCATATGAT
>JBBKCR010000128.1:18570545-18582931 GCA_037577295.1 Ladigesia roloffi | reverse complement strand
AAATGACAGTAGCCCCTGTAAACTGTACCTGTACACCTCCAAATCAAACAGGCCTTCGGTTTTAAATGTGACAATTTGAAACAATTAAGTGATAAATATTCAAAAACCAGGTACAAACACTTTATAAGGGCACTGTTATATTGATATAACATTTGTATAAGACCGTTGAAGCAATAAGTAAAGCATCCCCTCCTCCAAATGAGACAACTTCATACTACAGAGGATAATAAATTAACGTTAGCTCTGGACTGTACAAGTGCCTGGTATTACAATCATTTCATGAATTAAGCTTCCTCTATGCAAGACTTAAAAGAACACATGTCCGCAGAGGAGGAGAAACTCACTGTGAATGAAAAAATGACTATGCAGATCTAGTTATTCTATAGGGATCTAGACATGAGAGGTCTAATGCAAAAAGCACTGCATAAATAGGTTTTGACAGAACGTAAATGCAAGTACAAAAATGAAAGCAGAAAGTGTTATCCTGGCTACAATAAGAATTATTAAAAGATAAAGGCTGATCACTAAATGGCAAGATGTATAGCAAAAGAAAACTGGTTATCCGACTTACCCTCATTCACAACAAATAGAGGAAAAAGACCCAGGAACATCAGTGGTTGAAGGTGATACATGGTATCAATGGGGTTCTGGAGGCCTGCATAAAAGGCCATAGAAAAATTATTCATATACAAACATATAGATTTTTATTAACCACTAGTATGTTAAATCATTGCAGGACTCTACTCCAAAATCTTATATCAATTTGTAAACTATTTAGTAATATACATAAGTACGAAATTACTTTAGTTATGAGACTGAACTGTGGACGCATATACAGACCCTCAGACTCTTCTCCCTGCCAGTAACAGACTCACCAAGCTCTGCTTTCTGCATGAGGACTTGGGTGAGGGTCCAGCGGATCCCACCAATGAAGGAGGCCAGGAGGACCATGATGAAGCCCTCCATGTTAAACTGAGTGGATTTGAGAGTGAACATGAACAGGCCGCTTGCTATCAGCAGCACCACCAAGATCAGGAATGGGTTCTGAAAAGTAAAGGTCAACAAATGATTCTCATTAGTATACTGCCCCAAGAAATTAACAAGGACAGTTTGATCTGTTAGCTGTTACATAATCAGCTAGCCATTAACCAGTAGTTATACTGGAGTGAATAAACAATAAACAACATGGTTTATCTAAGGTTAGTCAAAAAGCTGGCATTAAAAAAAAAAACATGAGCGATGCAATCTTACACCAAAGCGCACACACAGGGAGACAGAGATGGTTTGGTCATGTTGTCTATCAGAGGTAAAAAAATTATATAAATACTGTTCAGTTTCTCACAAAAACCGATCGTTTCGTGTCTTAAGACATCAATGTGTCGTCACGAGCCACGGGGTGTAAACTGGATGTGTCCGTGCATGATTTTTTTACTTTGAAAGGTCTGACGCCCATCTACTTCCAGTAAATGACTACCAGACTGCTACGGCTAAAGCTAATAATCTGTGTTTGTGTTCTGCTGTTTGTGTTCATCTTGGATGCCCTGGGGGTAAGCAAATAAACATCAAACTTTCATTTTGGGCTGAACTATCACTTTAATAGTAATAACAATTAAAATAAAACACCACCTCTCATAGATGTCAAAACACTATTAAATATTAAATCTGCAGTGAATTGCAAAATGTATACACTTCCCCAGGCAGCCACACAATAGGTACACAAAGTCACTTCAGCTGCTCACCGGTTCCTCCAGTTTGAAAACCAGGGAGAAAAAGAGAATGAAAAGCACAGCGGAAGACTTGGTCATCGTGTACCTGCAGAGAATAAATATAGATAGATGGAGTATATCCCAGTATCACACTGATTATGCAAACTTCTGCTATTACTACTAACAGTTTTTCATTTAACTATTACAAATATGATCCATCAACTTAAATAAAAAAATGCAATGAAAAACTGTCAGTGGTGTCAATGGCAATCAATGGACGTACTCACAGACTGATGGTGATAAAAAGGAAGCTCCAATTGGACAGTCCAATGTCCAGTGCAGTTGCCAGTGCTGAAAGATAAACATGAAAAAGAATTGATTTGCATCACAATAAAAGGTCTACTTGGTCAAGGTTACTGTCCAATTAGTTCACATGGGAGACATTATAATAAAAACTATTGGCTTTTTGATATTATTCAATTTACTAATTCATTTAAAAAAGGTATTCTTTAAATCAGACAGCCACTGATCTTGCAAAAGACAATTCAAAACATGTAAACTGCTTAAGAGCCTAAGAACATGCCACGCAACTAGACCCAGCGTGGACTTTGGTTCTGGTTTGATAAGACCAGCTACTTCATCACACTCAGCTAGCATATGATGATATTATGACCGAGCCCTACCTGTTGGTCCCACTTTGTACAGGTATACTTTCCAAGAGAGCGTAACTCTTGGCTTTCGTGTCCAGCACTGCATGGCATAGCGTGTCAGCATCGACAGGCAAAATATTATAGTGAGGTGGACCAAGGTCATGAACAAAGGGAAATGGAAGTCCTAGAATTAAAAATATAAGAGTGAGAGCCAAGGACAAAGACTACTGACTGAACCAGACAGAATAAAGAAAGAAAAAGAACTCAAGACAAATATTAAGTCCTTGCTGTCTAAAGCAAGGAAGAGTGGGAAATGTCTCACCTTCATAAGCCACTTGTTGTAGAAAGTGATTCCAATAGAGAAGACATAGTAGAAGATCACCAAGCCCACCGTGCGGAGTGCCCGACAGATAATGGGCATTGGACATGCCATCCCCACTCGCCTGCTTTTGAACGTTTCCACGGGAACAGAATGACTAACTGAAAGAAAAAATTTACTTTTAAGGCTCGGTCAAAAAAATGGAGATAATACTTCTTGTTCTGGAGACCTGCAGCACTTAACTACAGTTAAACCCAAGGTTTGAGTTCACAGAGTCCGAACGCAATTTGTGTGTAATCATTTTAAAACAATGCCTGAAAAATAAAGACTTAAAATCACGAAAATAAAGGGTGAATAGCATAGATCAGTTTGCATTACATTTTGTGAAAAATCATAGGAATATTATACACTACAATCTAATAACAGCACAACACTGCACCAACATATTTATGTACTACTGGTCTGCTGAGTTACCCAAAGCATTACCCAAAGCAGGACTTTTCATTTTTAGCTGACAACGTAAGACTAAATTTAACTCTGTTCCATAGGAAAAGGGCTGAGTAACATTCCTATTGGCCTAATCTGAACACAAAGCTAACGTTAACTCAAAGCGTTACCCCTCGATTTTCACACAACACATACTGTCCCCTCAATAAAGCCTGTTTGCTTTTAGAGATAGTAATGTGTACGTAAAGTGTCAATTTGACACATTGTAAAACACCAAAGCGGGGGGGCAGTGTGTGGGGACAGCATCTTGCTCAGGGGTACATCAGTCGTGCCCCTAGCAGTCCTGGTATTCAAACCCAAAACATTCTGATTCAAGGGGCAAATCCCTAAACACTTGGCCCCCTCGCTGCCCCAAGATATTTTCGATTATAGGTTCTATTTCTTTGCTGGTAATCTAATCATTCGAATAAGACCAACAGAAATCAACAAGTGAAGACATGGGCCAAAATGAGCAACGTGTCAAAGGATTCTGGAACTTGGTTCAGACCGTTTTGCCTAAAACTAAACGCAACCTGAGGCCAACTCTATCTGTTCAGCACGTATAACAGGTTAAAATGTATAACCATGCAATCTGTAACAGGAAAAATCTGCAACAGTGCAGTGTGTAACAGGTAAACAGCATTGATCTTACCTTAACATTGCTCACTGAGAATCTGGATACAGGATCAAAGCTATGTTACCATAACTGTATGCCACGAAGCTCCACAACTGTCTCCTGATAATGAACATATGACAAGCAGACCTCTGGACCCGCAGGACCCTGAATCACTCAGACCTGCAGGAAACTTAAATATTTAAGCGTTTCGTTTTCGGCAACAGCAGCAGCCACGCACCTCTGACGTGTACATGCAGTGCACCCCGGGAAATGAGGACCACTTAAATATAACCACCAGACCACAGTTTGGTGGGTTTGACAAGTTGCTGATACATATTATTAGGATCGTGTTTTGTCTTTGCTGTTTTGTTTTTTTCTTCTTTTAAATGTGACCACACTTCACGCTCCGTCGGGACTGTGCCCCTCCAGGGCCCTAGGAGGCGCTCTGAGTGAAAACCTGCTCTACCACTCAGTCAGTTAGTGGCAGCACCAGTTGTTTACCACTCACAAACATGTTTTTATTATGCATGTTACATATTTCATTGTATCCGCACATATTCTGTCTGGACTGAAAGAAAGTCTCTGTATGTAATGTATATTTGCATATTTAGCAGGCCTAAGTAATTCATATAATGCATGTTCCTACATGAAAATGATAAATATTACATAAACATCATACAATGATTTATATCAGAGCATATTTTATGTTAAAGGTGCATATTGAACAATGAAATTGCTTGTTTCATATGCATACATACACTTTGCTTATTTAAACCATCAAGCCTTAATAATCTTATACAAATATATTTGTAATTTAATATTGTGTGCTAAAAACCAAAGGAATACTAGCCCTAAGCAAAAAAAGCAAGTCAAAACATTTCAAGTGATCATATTTGGTCATTCAATTTGTGCTTTACAGGAGAAGAATTAAAATAAAATCAATAAAAGAAGTCTGAAAGTGCAGTAGAAGTAGAAGTGAGGAGAAAACGGTAAACGTCTTACTTTATGCTTGAGAGGAAATTGTATTTGTGTTGTGTTGTGTCTCTAAATGCCCTGCAGGGGGCTGTATAGGCTAATCAGAGGCTTGGAGCTCCAGATAGCAGAAGAAGAGGAGCAGGGCTTGTGTTTTGATTGTTGTCCCGGTGGGTTTTATAAAACTAGTTTTTTTGATGCCGTAAGGTTAGGAACCCATGCTTAGAATTTCTGCGTGTAATCTGTGTTGGTTGTAGGTGCTGAAAGGACAGGAGATTCCAGCTTTTCGGGTATATACATGGCAGAAGAAGATGATGAGCCAGGTTTCGATGAGGAGCTGGAGGACGGAGGCAACGGGGTGGAGACGGGTCATGGGAGGAGAAAGAGACTGTTCTCCAAAGAGCTGCGCTGCATGATGTACGGGTTTGGAGACGACCAGAACCCCTATACCGAGTCCGTGGACATCCTGGAGGATCTGGTGATCGAGTTCATCACAGAGATGACACACAAGGCTATGTCCATCGGGCGGCAGGGCAGGGTCCAGGTGGAGGACATAGTCTTCCTAATAAGAAAGGACCCCAGAAAGTTTGCCAGGGTTAAAGATCTGCTGACCATGAACGAAGAGCTGAAGAGGGCCCGCAAAGCTTTCGACGAGGCAAACTATGGGTCCTGAGAAATAATCACACACATATGGTCTGATGATGCATCGGGGGCGGGGGAAATCACATCACAAATATCTTTTTTTGTAGAAAAGACTTTTTATTACTTTGATTTTGTTTTTACTGCCCTGCAAAGCTTGACACAATTCGATATTTCAAATAAAATATACCTGCAAAGCTCCAATGATGGTGTTTGTAATTGCTAGTCTTGCTATAATCTGCCTCAGATCACTAAATTTGTATTTAATTGCTCCGTCACTATACCATTTGTGGCCCACTGTGTCCAACCGAAATTATTTATGCACAATGCCCTTTAACAACCCCTCCCTCAAAGAGCTGCTGTGGGTGTGTTAAAGCAAGGAACGCACTAACGTGTGCAGGGCGAAGAGGACTAGGATTAAGGGTGGGAAACTCAGCTCGGCACATCTGTACAGTTTTGCACTTGAAATTGGTTTTCTTCCCAATACTGAAATGTACGATGAAATTTAAGTGACTCAACATGCCTCCAATAATTCTAGGAATACCAATGTTGGTAACATACAAGGGGAGAAGCATCAGAATTTCATTTCAATCAAAATAAAAAAAAAACCCTTAGTTTTTAAAAGTTTTGTAGCCTATTTTACCTGCTTCAAACTCTAAAAATACCCTCTGTGTTTTCATTGGTAATTTTGATCTACCGTATTTTTCGGCCTATGAGATGCACCCAATTTTCAAAGAGGAAAATATAGAAAAAGGGTGTCCCAAAACTTTTGTCCAATCTAGATACATAACGTCTGGACTCGTTTTAGTCAATGAAAATTAAGAGACACTTAAGCATAGTTTTTATATTGTAAACAACAATTAGTCTCGTTCTTATTTGTCAACAAAAAGTGCGTCTTATAGGCCGAAAAATACTGTAGGTAAAATATCATTATACCTGACATTTTTGTGGTACTGTTTTGTTTTGCAGCCCATGGGTGTGCCTCTCTGCCATGAATGTTATTTAAAAAATATGTGTGAGGCATCAGGAAATGCATTAAAGAACATTTTATGAATACTTCCTGTGAGGGAGCTTTTAGACCCCTTAAACACTTCAGATGTTTTCCATCAAATTTCAGTAGAACAACTTTTCACATTAAACTGCCCAGTGGTAATGGTAGGATTTTATAATGCAACCAATGCAGCAGATCCTTGAGAATGTCTTGCTGGGTTAAAAAAAGAAATCGTTGAACAAAAGATTTACTGATTGCAGGCAAAATGAAGTGGGCAATTATCCTGGTAGTCAGGGTACTCAAGTATTAAAGTAACCTCTCTTTGGACAAGTAGAGATGATATTTTTTCTTTTACATAAATAACAACCTGGAGTACAACCAGCCATCTTAAATCCTCTTTGGGTCAATGAGACTTTGGGGAGAAAAAAGAAAAAAAAAGCTTTATTGATAAATTCCTTGGAACAAAACCTTACAGATCTGACTAAACAGACCAACTAAACACAAGCATGTATTTTATTCTTTATTCTGTACTTTCAAGCATGTGTTCTTAAATACAGTAATGTGTGAATAGCATTGGTCTAAGCAGCGATAACAAGCTGCTGATCTAGTCTAAATCTAGACTGAAACGGCCAGCGGTGTGGAGGTCTACCATGGTGTGTGTTTTCGATGTACATGGCACCATCATGCGCCACACACACCACAGTCAGGCTCTTGCAGGAACGTGGGGGGTCGACCACACCCCAGGATCATGATCATTCGCGTGCAGAACCTTGCAAGACCCCACCCGGGTGTCTATCTGTCATGTCTGTTAATGTGGCAAAGCTGTGTAAGGATGGTGTGAGAGGTAACGGACCAGAAGACGGACAAAAGTAAGGTAAGGGGGGGCATGAGGGGTTCTGAGAGGATGAGGTTGAGTCGACAGGGGGTCAGAGGGGAGAGGAATGTCCATGAGTCTCTGTTTTACTGCACATTCTCCATCATCTTGAGGAATTCTGGAAAATAAAGAGCACAACAAAGCTCAGTTAAAATGATCCAACCACACGCTCTCACATGTCCAATTGATTGTGCGTAATAGACCAGGACTTCATAGAGCACCCACTCACAGATCAGTAATATTATATATAATTAGAGATCTTGACAGCTCATTGACATCATTAGGAAATAAGGCTTTCGTACCGTCAAAGTCAAGCATGCCGTCTGCGTTCTTGTCTCCGTCCTTCAGCAGCTCATCGATCTCCTCCTCCGAGATGGACTCACCGGTGCTGCGGATGATCTCAGCAAACTCATCTCTGTCAATGTAGCCGTCAGCATTCCTGGAAAACGAAAAGAAGTGTGATGTCAGTTGGACACTGGGTGACACATACATTCTGCCTGGAAGTAATTGCATGTGTCTCTTGACATACTTGTCGAAGACACGGAAGCACTCTGCCAGCTCTTCCTCGCTCTTGCCAGCCTGGTCCTCCTTTAGGAGCCTCACCATCATGACCAAGAACTCTTCAAAGTCGATGGTTCCGCTACCTGAGATTTCATGAGATGAAGTGAAATTCTGTTGAGTCTGTGCTCGCTTGCTGGCATCCTAAAACGTGCTCTGGGCCTGTTAATTAAGTGTTGTATTTTTTTCCTCACCATCCTCATCGACCTCCTCAATGATTTCAGCCAACTCCTCTCTTGTTGGATTCTGACCCAACATCCTCATGACAGTACCCAACTCCTTGGTGCTGATATCACCACCACCATCAGTGTCGAACATGTCAAAGGCAGCCTTGAACTCTGTCACAGGATGGGAAAAACCCATCATTATACAGCCCTCAAACACTTCAGTACCCATTTAGACTGGACAAACACAAATAGAGCTACTCACCGGCAAGCATCTCCTCGCTCAGATATGAGCGGGCCTCCTGCTGTGCGTCAGTCTGCAAACCCACATAGTGGAATTTAGTAAAAATTCCATGTTTCATACCTCAGTTATTTATACACATTTTAATTCAGATGACTTGAAATGCTGGGAAGAACCTGTTTTTTGTTTTACGTTTTTGAACCCTTTAAAAATGAAGAGCCTCTATGTAGGCCCAGACTATATATGTGCTAAATTCCTCACTCTCAAAATTAAATAATGTGCTAATTTTCATTGCCGTCATGAGATTTGAGTTTGTAATAGGGACCGAATACTAAGGAGGCTGGAGATTAATATCTAAACAATAAGCCAAGACTTGAGGTAAGGCCTTCTCCTAGCTATGTGCACTGCAGTTGGTGCATTATTGCTATTTTAAGGATCCACGGGTCTAAGGATCACTAGTCATTGACTCTACATGGCAATTCCGAAATTTAACTCCTGGAATGTGTCACCTAAGCAAGTAATCTGGCAACACGCACACACTCTGCTGACTGCCTCGGTTTCAAGTGGCAGGTCTCCACCCTTCTCTCACCTCAGTGGGGCTCTGCCAGCTCGGCTCTACTACTAATTTTCAAACACAACAGCGGTCTGGTAATATTTATCAAATGCACAGACAAACGCTACTCAAATTACTGGGGTTCTAATCAATCTACTCATTACACTAAAAGCTTTTGTCATGTTTGTAATTGAATATAATAAATCCATGAAAAATCTTATGTTAATTTACAATTTCTAAAAACAATTCTGTCTATTATTCAACATCCGCATGCCTTAATTAAGCCAACTGTATACAAAATGAGCATTTGTAGAAGGTTGATTCAGGTGTTATGGGACATCAGTTAATGCATTTCACAGGCTCTGGATAACTTGTATTCAATGTGTAACTTTCATTTTAGGAGCCCGTGAGGAATTGTTGTGGGGTTTTTTTTGTAAAGAAAAAAAAAATCTACTATTATCTGTTGACCCAAAACACCTGAATAGTATTTTTTTTTCTGATTTCTTACCATGGTTGTGGTTTAGCTTTCCCCACTATTATCCACCAATCAAGGCCAAAGGAGTGGTCAATCCGTGCGCACCTCAACAGCCAGACTAGACGTCAAGTGAGAGTTCAGACACACTTTAAACGGGTGGGCGAGAACACGCCCCCTCCAGAATTAGAAGGCTGCTTTTTAGGGCTCTTCGGTGCTGCTAGCCAATCCAAATCTGCAGTGTGTACCACCGAGGCCCTTAAGACAGAATATCTGGTTTTGAAAGGGGAAAATATTTGAGGCTCAACACTCTTCTCTGCTTCTTAATGAAAACAAGAATATTTAATCGTCTCCAATAAAGACAAGCGGTGGAGGGTAGGAAAGTGGTCAGCTTTATCCTGTGGAGGAGCATGAGCCTCAGGACCATACCATCAGTTCTCCATCCTACATTTATGAACCTGAGACATGTTGCTGTTGCTCAAGGCTAGTAATCGGAAATCATGGCAACTGGTATAAGGAGTTACACTTTAAAGCAAACGTGCAATCTTGATCCCAAAGAAAATGCAAGAAAATAAATGGGGCTTTAGTTTAACTCTGCAGAATTGTTGAACTCATTCTGACTAGCCATGCATTGGCCTTATGATAGTGGTCCTAAGAAATACTCAAATACTGAAAATGTTTATAGCCCTTTTCCCCATGGATGTGGGTTGAAAGCCGTGTGAAAGATAGTCTGATTAGAATATTCGTGGGGCGAAGATAAACTCAGAGGAGGTTTTCTGTCCCATGTCACAAGCAGAGTGAAACTGTAACCCTGGAGGGAAAAAAGTGCTGGCGTGCAGAACTTCAGTGCACCCTGAATAGCAAATGATTGAGGGTCTCTCAAACTACAACCCACCCTTCCCAAAAACAAACAGAAGTATCCCTCTGCCCCAGAGAGTCCAGACCTGGCACTCCTTTTATGGCATGTGTTTCCTGACAGGGAGATCATAAGCAAGTGGATTGGAGAAATGGAAGGAGGGTTGATGGAGGGGGCTTCAACAGTTGCAGGCAAAAGCTCACAGGGTGGGGAAGGGGAGGAGGTAAAGGACTATATACCCTGCACCAGTAGCGCAATGTTTCAAAAGGAGAATTTCATCAAGAACTTTCCTCAGCCTCGCGTTTGCCTTGCAGCAGCTCATTATGGCTCCGCTGTTCTGGAGATTACATTTATTGGCATGGTGCATGAATCACCACCCACATCAGCCGAAGACATGCACATGTCAAAGGATCGTATGGCTCGTCATCATGAAGAAAACACCTGTGCACAGCAAATGTGAGGGTTTTCTCTCCCCCTTGTGCACCTCGGATAAAAATTACTGTTGCCAACCAAAGTGGTTGGTGTTGGCAGGGTGTGGTCTCTGGAGATCAATTTTTTATCCCTTCACATGATAGCATGCAAGTTTGTATGATGTCCCTGAAAGTCCTCTACTTCAGTTGGTAAGTATGAGAGGAGGAGGGTCCAGTGTTATGTTTAGAAAAGTGGGCAAACGGTGACTCAGCAGAAGACGCTGTCAAGGAGTAAGTGAAAGAATGAAAATGTGGATAGCATGATGGAAGACAGCATGAAGGAATAAACCTATTTGTCTTTACAATGTGCTAAGGTAGATGAATTGGGAGGGGTGCTTCGTTACATGTCCCTCAACAGAATAGTAATTTAAAACCACCTGAAGCATAATCAGCTATAAATGAATATTCATACGAAAAATCAAAGGACTCTTAGAGGCATCAAACAGGTGAGATAAATGGTGTATCAACAGCATTTAGAAACAGCAATTCTTTGTGCAAATACATTCTCAATGAGACAACACACTAAGTTGATTCAATGTACAGAAATATGAAGTTAATCAACAGAACGTAGGATTTCTCATTCACCATCACACTTAGACATGAAAGTATACTGAGGCGGATTTATTTTGGAACTCTACAGGGTGGGGCACATAGGACAAAAGTAGGTTTGATGGGGGGGTAGATCATGTCTTAAGAAGGAGCTGGGGCAAAGGGTGACAGCTGGGGCAAATGGGAAGTGACATTGGGGTGGGGGGATTGGGAGAAAGTAGCTCCCTCTTAAAAGGTTTGGATGGTTATTTATAGTTGCTTCTACAGTCCAACAGCCAGTGTTCCAGAAGGGTATTTTGTCTCTGGGTTCTTCAGGCCGTTCCTTATTGTCTCTGAGACACGATTTTCCATGAAGTGAACCTTCCTCCAAGTTGCTTCAAAAGGTTTATTGGATCTTAGTTTGGGTGCTGAAACGGTGGAATGTAGGAACTTTACTGGACGTTCTCCATCATTTTCAGAAACTCTGAAAAAACAAGAAAAATTATTACACTTATATTATGGTATTTGGACTCCAGAAATTCATGATCTCAGTTATGCAGAATGATTACAAAATACGATATAAAACCAGAAGAAATAACAAAAATTAATAGTAGATGAGAATGCAAACGTAAATGAATGCAGTAAAAAACATATATATGGTATATAGTAGTAATAGTAGTTGTGATTTGTGCTGAGATTACCATCAAAGTCGATTTTGCCATCTTTGTTGGTGTCTCCATCTGTCATGAGCTCGTCTATCTCCTCCTCTGATATGGGTTCACCAGTGGAGCGCAAGATGTCACCAAACTCCTCTCGGTCGATGAAGCCATCTCCATTCCTGTACGAATGGACAAGAGAGAAGTGAAAATATACATGTCACTGAACCTGCTGGATTTTAAGATTAAGTGTTATATATTGTGATATATTAGGTCAGTTTTTTCTGTTATTTTATATATTAATCAGTCAATGTAGCATGAAGAACTGGCTAATGCCCTGACACTACTATTAGGGGAATTACTAAATTGAACAGAAATACAAAAACACTAATACTAAATCTCCATCTGTAGTACTTTCTGTATCTCACAGTAAGGGATGATACAACACATAATGTGTTATATTATAAGAAGGACTAATTTCTTATCCGAATGCTGTCAGGACAATGCCAAACCTGCAAACTGATATATAGTCTATGCTAAAAATGATAAATATTTTCAACACACACACACACATACACACACACACACACACACACACACACACACACACACACACACACACACACACACACACA
>JBBKCR010000128.1:18557457-18570445 GCA_037577295.1 Ladigesia roloffi | reverse complement strand
ATATGTCCGGTATACCAAGAATTGCGTATATATAATACATATTTTAAATGTGTAGTTTTTATTTGATAATATATTTTAAATTTATTGTGATGTGTATTACAAAAGATATGTACTGTACTTGCTGGTCAGGCTATGCAAAGTGTTTTGGATCGGGGGTAGGAAGGACACAGACAAGGCAGATTGATACTCAGTATCTCAGATACTAGCTCTACAGCAATACATCGGCTATGCTATGCTAGCTAGGTTAGACTGCAAAGAGCTGCTGCTATGGTAATTCCACCCCTCATACAAAACATATAACCAGTGTTGTTTAAATGTCAGAAATCTGTTTTCCAAATGCAATTATCTTTATTTGACAGTGTTATATTACCTAATAAAAAATGCTACATTACATTAAAACGTGATCCAGGCGGCACGTCTTGAAAATCCAAGAAAATAAAAAAACTATGTTAGACAGATTCTTTTCTTTATTCAAACTTTATTAATGTTTTAGATAACACGTTTCAAAAAATCTCATAATGTGTGATAGAGCTATCCCGTTGCAGGATCGCTGTCTGACAAGCTGCCAAGTGCCACTGCACTGCCAACAATCACAGTGGAGGCTGTTCGCAAGACTGCTTCTCAAACGAAACTGACATCATGCAGCACTGCGCAGGGGCACTGATCTATAAGGTACCTGGATAAAGCGTGTAGCCAAATCCATAACATTGAAGAGTATATTGTAGAGATCAATGCCCCTGTGCAGCGCTGCGTTCGCCCACTTTTCAGTTTGCCTTGCATACAAATCCATGTTCAATGAACTTTGCCAGGTCAACCCTAAAGTGAACTAGAATGCAGGAAATTGCATCTAAGAAATCCAACATTTTCAGGGGGAGGACCCCCAGACCCAAGGCTAAGCCCCGGATACTCACTATGTCTGGCTCCACCTCTGGTGTGGACCACTGATCGGCTGCGAAGGCTCTTGATTGGACCATGAATTTAAAATCAATATAGACCATTGGTCCACAATTGATTATTTAATATCATCTAATGTGACCGAGTGGGGCCTGGCAACATTCAGTGATATGAGGGCCTTAATCTTGGAAAGGTTGAGAACCATTGCTGTAAATGAAGCTTATTAATTTTTATGATGTCATTTCTGTTCTACTAAGGATGGACGTGAAATGGGAGCCATATCAGCAACAAGTCTGCGTATATAAAAAGCTCCTTGAATGTCCACGCAGGAATGACAATTGCCTGGTGTTCATGTGCAAGTTACCAAAGAGGGAGCATGTCCGGTTTGCAAAAGACCAAGAAGCTGTACAAGTAAATCTCCCAGCTCAGTGCACAGTTCATCAGCTGCGCTTGCAGCTGTGCAGACTCGTACAGAAGACCAACAGGTTTCCAGATTCATTTGGGCTCCTGGATCCTGAAAAATATACTCTGCTGTACACCAAGGATGAATATGAGTTTGAAATTTATGATGACTTTCAGGTGTTGCATACACTGGATGCCCCCTGGTTCAAGGATGCTGAGGGACATCGGACAGTCTGGATTACCGTGTTGCCGAAACAGAGTAACTCAGAAGAGAGGGTGTGCTACCAGAGGCTTCTGGATGAACTGATAGGTTACGGTTTAGACACCGCAGCAGTTAACCGCTTAAGTGAACTAAGTTTCGCCCGTAGAAAGTTTGCCACATCACGTAAGGAAGAGTTAAGATGCCGCGATCCTGTGGTGTATGCTACAGAGCCATGGACAACTTCTGTGCCAGTCTCAAAAGACCAGCAAGATCAACTTAATCGCAAGCTGCCAACTACTCTATATCACGATAATATGAGCCTTAATATAAAGGCTGACCTAAATAATACCCCTTGTGATCTCCTCATGATCGTTTGGGAGTCTATTCCTTCACAACGGCAGTCTTTTAAGAAATGGTCGGCTCGTCATGTTCTTAAAGTCTGCGGTAGAGAGGAATATCTGTATGGAGATTTTCGGCTCTCAGAATTCCTCTGGGTTGGGGACTGCATGAAGTATGTGCTGGAGCTTCATCTCACAGTGACTACCGTAGAATCACTTCCAAATGATTCAGTGAGAGAGGAGTCCTGGCCCCTGGTTGATAGTTTCACAGGTTTGTCCAGCACCCATGAAGAAATCTCATTTGTGGGTAAGGAAATTGAAGAGATTGTAATGATTTCACTTTGGGACTGTGAGAGGAAACTAAGTGTGAAGCTCATAGGATTCGATATCCCTGCTATGCCAAACAACGTCCCAGACTTTGTCTATGTAGAGGCCACAATTATTTATGGCAGCAAGGTGATATCATCGGTTTGTTCCTCATCACAGCTGTTTGCAGAGGAGGTTCTGTGGAACACCTGGTTGAACTTTGATATCCTTCTCAAGGATATACCGCGTGGGGCCAAATTAGGTTTCACAATTAATTCCACAATTATATCCAAGTCTCCTAGCACAGAAGATACGGTTCCAGACTTCCAAGGTGCAAAAGGAAACGTGTTATACTTTGCAAACCTCCAGCTGATTGACCACAGGTCTCTCCTGAGCCAGGGCATGTACACGTTGCATATGTGGTCCTTCTCAGAACAAGAAGAAGCAGCATTCACCTACGAAGCAGAGAAACTCTCCACTGCCACTAACCCTGATTTGTCCATTTCCATGGCAATCACATTTCTGCTGGATCACTACAGCTTTCCAGTTGTCTTCCCACAAAGTAGGATGTCTTCTGATACCATGCATCCTCCTAGTGCTGCATCACCTTCATCTGATCCCAGCTTAATTCTTCATACACCCACTCCAACCACGACTTATCCAACAGCACCTACAGTCAGAGATCATCTGAAAAGGTTCAGGGAGGAGAGTTTTCAGTACACTTCAAATCTTCCACAGTTTCTCCAATCTGTAGACTGGCTACAGTCAAGTGCGGTTCAAGATGTTCACTGGCTTTTGGAACAGTGGAAACCTCAGGACTTGGAACTATCCATAGCTTTGGAGCTGCTGAGTGTTGCCTACATAGATGAGAAAGTCCGGGGACTGGCCGTCCAAAGACTAGAAATGATGTCCAATGAGGAGGTACTAAGGTACCTATTACAGCTAGTCCAGGTAAAAAAGGCATGAGTAATTGATTCTGATGTCTGATAATCTGAAGGTCTCAGGATGTGTTAAATACACTTTTTTGGTCGGTCAAGTCAATTGAAGTAGGTGTTTATTGTCATATCAACCACTGACCCAGTACACAGCACAACTTTCCTCTAGGACCATGGTGCAATAGATATAACAAAAACAAAAACACCACAAGACTGGGCAGCACAGTAGCACAGAGCAAGTGCAAAAACACAAGAGCAAATATACAGTTATCCAAAGATCTGCACGTTTTCTGTAAAATATATTAAATCCAATGTTAATGAAAACTTAGAACTCTAATAATAACCTAGTCATGGAAAACAAGGCAAAATCAGACTGCCAGTTAAGAATAAAGGGAGACCTTTGAAAATTGTTGAAAGTCAATTGTTGAAAGTCATTTATCTGAGCCTTCTGTAAGCTAATACACATTTACATTGGAATAAATGCCAACAGTGGTTGTAAATGGTTGTGAAAAATACACTTGAAGTTTTGTGTGGTGGTTAGAAACATACAGGTTGGCCTCCAGTCTTACATTTGTGAAACTCCGTCAGCAGCTCCTGAGTTACCAGGTATTTGAGGTATTTGATGAGAACTACAAAGTAATACTGAACCCCCAAGAGAGAAGTTCTGAGGATAATTAAACAAACACATAGATGAAATTACAATGCTCAGCTAAATAAATTTTAAATATCAAATTTTCAGTTTCCACCACTTTGCGTGGTGTTGTGTTCATTTTATGAGCTCTGTAATACTAAGTTAAGTATCTTCTGTGCTGTAGACCTTGAAGGTAGAGCCGTACCATGACAGCAGTCTGGCAAGATTCTTAATTCAGCGGGCGCTCAGGGTAATTTATCTGCTTTTCACTTCCCACACTGGTAGTTTCGAGTCTCATTATGTGGTGTGTTCTAACTTTCGAAATCTGTTGACCAGAGCAAGCGAGTGGGGCATTTCTTTTTCTGGTACTTGCGGAGTGAGGTGGACGTTTGTCCATATTTTCGTCAACGGATGGCAGCCATAATGGAAGCATATCTCCTCGGCTGTGGCGAGGTCATGCTAACAAGTTTTCAACGTCAAGTTCAAGTTGTCATGTCCCTAAATGATGCTGCCATCAAGGTTAAATTGCTGTATCCAGAAAAAACCCCACTTTCACCTTCAGGTAACGAGGGCACACATTCTTTTCAAAAGAATGTGTATTAGTGCAAAAAAAATCAAAAGAATATACAGTTATAAATGTTATATTTTTATCATTGTGTAATGTTTGTCTCAGCTGCACAGAAACTACAAGAAATCCTGCAGGAGTACAACTTTCCTTCACACTTCCAGGTGCCCTTTGATCCACGGGTCATAGCAGGCAAACTACTTGTGAGTTCTGTGTAAAAATATTTTATGCTATACCGCTTTAACATTGTTTCAAACCTGCTTTTAGCTCATTTAGTCTGACACAGTGTACACGTTTTTACAGCTCAAAGAATGCAAAGTGATGGCTTCCAAGAAGAAGCCGCTTTGGCTTGAGTTCTCCTGTGTGGAGTCAGAGGCTCCAGATGGACCTCAGGTTGGCATTATCTTCAAGCAAGGTGATGACCTCAGACAGGACATGCTCATCCTCCAGGTAACTTTTTCAAAAATGGAATCTACTTTCAAATTAGACGCTGTAGTTGTGTACCCAACATTTTAAAACTGAAAAATAAAACAATGGTTCAATGCATCTTCTAATTGCAGAGAAATATAATACCATTAGATTTTAAGATACTGAAGGTTTACAGTAGAGCTAACCACCGCTGTGGCAGGGAAATCATTTCAGTGACAGTATAATGTTGGCCAAATCCTGGTTTATATGCATTGGTACCTTCATATTTTTTTCTTGTCTGCTCCAGTACTCTTGCTCTACAATCTAATTTATGTTTTTTTAATTTCTGAATCAAAATTGAAAAGTTGTTTATTTATTCATAATATTTTTCTCATATATTGGAAATAACTATGTCTGACACACAAGACACATAGACGTGAAAGCTTACATCATAGTCTCATTTTAAAGGTAATGTACCTGCTATAAATTATTTTCTATTGTATTTTAGACACTGATGGTCATTGACTCAGTTTGGCAGAAAAATGGCCTGGATCTCAACCTTGTCCCTTATGGCTGTATATCTACAGGATATAACATAGGTATGCAAAAAACATGATCTTTTTGAGTACGGTTAGTAAAAGTCAAAGTCCTAAATACTATATAGATTTTTTCTACAATTTTTTGGACATGTGTACCATTTTAACATTTTTCAACATCTCTTACCCCTCACAGTCAATCAAGTTGTTATTGCTACAGGTCTCTTTAGAGTTGTGTAATTAAATTATCTCTGTATTTGGTTTGTGGCTCATTTAAAAGGTAGTGTGGGCTTTTAGGTGAACTTTAATGTGAAGATGTAGATTCAAAGTGCTGAATGCCGACTAGGTAGTGGTGTAAATATGTGGGGTGTTTTATTGTTTTTTTTATATAAGAAAAATAATTTTAAATGGGCTGTGTTTCATTTTATACAAACAGTATTTTTATGCATGATGCACATTAAATTCTGTATTTTTCCATAATGCAGGTATGATTGAAATTGTGAGGAATGCTGTTACTATTGCTGCTATTCAGAGAAATCAAGGAGGGACAACAGGGGCATTCAAAAATAATGCACTTTACGAATGGCTCAAGGAAAAGTGTCCCCTGCAAGAAATGGTATGAAGTGATTTATCCACTCAAACTGATACTTTACGTTCTTTATTAATGTGAAAAGGCTGTGCATGTTTTAATGTAATAATTTGGATGTCTCACTTACATCCCTTCCAATACACACACTCACAATTGTTGTACGACTCATCTGTGATTCCATAAAACCCTTCCCTGTCTATCTTTTGGTTTTGACCTCCCAATAATCCTTGATGCCCCAGCACTACCGATCAATGGGGAAATTTGTAAGCTCGTGCGCTGGTTACTGTGTGGCCACATACGTGTTGGGTATAGGTGATCGACACAATGACAACATCATGATAACAAACCAAGGTAAGAGTAAGGTGAGGTCTGTTTACAAAGCAGTCTATAATTAAGAATTCACATTTAAATAAATGAGCATTAAAAGTTTAACCTCTGAAATGGGCTTCAAGCTGCTTTTTTGTTAAGAATAAGTACTCATGCTGTGATAAGTGGACTTCAAGTGGAGAAACTACAGTCCAACTTAATAGGTTATATTCTATTTTCGCTTAAAAGGGAAATAATACATTTACAGATTGCTAGTTCGTACACCATATCCTCAGAGTGCAGACTTGGAACGAAAGAACTAAAATAGATCTAAATTGTCCAGCATTAAGAGTAATTGCTGTAGCTTGGTGACTCTGTTCTTTCTTCTCACAGTGGTCTATTTTGTTTTTGGAAGGGAATCTATTCCACATTGATTTTGGACACATCCTTGGCAACACCAAGAGTTTTTTGGGTGTGAATAGAGAGAGAGTTCCCTTTGTCCTCACTCCTGATTTCCTGTACATGATGGGTAGAGTGAAAGGAGAATCAAGCCTCTACTTCCGGAGGTTTAAGGTGAGTAAACATTATACATGTATGTATAATCTTAATATCACATATAAATATAATATATAGCGCTGTCCTTCTCTGCAATCCAATATAATACCTGGACACTCATTAATTAGCAATCACTGAAACTACAAATTTTTCTGTATTAAAGCGATTCACACAATATTCATACAAAACTTTACACTCAGACACGCACATATTTATATTAAATTCTCTCAGTGATAAATTAAATGAGTCAAGCAAGCTAGTGCCATTAATTTTTCTTATGAGACACTGTTAGTAAATAATGTAACAATCTCTATGCTCTTTCAGTGGGTAAAGATTCACAAGTATGCTAAAAATATCAGTTGTGGATTAGTTCCGCAAATAGGAAATTTGCATTGGTATGGCTAAATGAAAAACAGCAGCAAAACAACATATTAGAGCAATAGAACAAAACAAAATAAACTAAAGAGTACATTGTAAGACTAATGCTAAAATATGAATATTGACTTTTGTTTGTGTTGTCTATAGTGGAAATACACATATACATACACAAATACACATATATGTGTCTGTGTATGCATATATATTAGGGGTAGAGCCAAACCTGAATACGATATGCAGAAAGGCACAAATAAAGTGTTTTTTACGAATACGGTATTGGTTGGGGATGGGCTTACTGCGTGTGTGCAAAGTCTAGTCTTTTTAGGGGGTGGGGGTGTTTGGAAACCCCTGTTGAATCTTGAATCTTTTGCGAGAGAATCCACTCCACTTAATTGATAGGAGAATACACACAACACTGGAAATCCGCTTGGGTTTGCCATCAACTCTCCGTATTAAAGTGAAGTGAATTTTCAGTGCACAGACAGGCTGCTCAGATTTCCACTGTTGTAGATATTGGTTAAGTGGAGTGGAATGTTTCACAAAAGATTCAAGATTCAACAGCGCTGGGTGAACCAATTATTTATGTCAAATTTGTGTGTGTGAGGGGTCCAAACAAAAAATTAATAAACCTGAGGTGGACACACACTCTGATTGAATGGCGATCACACCCATGTCTAATGATTACCTTCGCAGTCTTGCAGTGATTGCCAGTGTTTAGTTTTCCTGTTTGTACTTTTTCATTGTGTTGTTTAACAGTGTCACATACTGAGATTTGCAATGATTGTAGCCCCATATGGCTGATAAAAATGAGAAGGTCTGTGTCCCTGGGTTTGTCCAACCAGTTTGTCTAACCTCTGTTCTTTAGGACACGTGCATCCAGGCCTATTTGTCTCTGCGCAGCGAGTCCCGAATGCTGCTCACACTCTTCTCCCTCATGCTACTGACGGGTATCCCCGAGCTGAGTGCAGCGCAGGACCTGCACTACCTGCGGAATGCGCTGCAGGTGGAGCAGAATGAGGAAGAGGCGCATCAGCATTTCCTGCAGCAAATCAACCTGTGTGTGGAGAAGGGCTGGACCGTCCAGGCCAACTGGTGGATCCACTTGGTGGCTGGAATCAAGTAGAGCCAGGGGAGAAATGTAATTAACTTTTCTACTGATGTGTGTTGGAATTTTACCTTTGCATACTACCCTGTAGTCATTTTCAGCTTTAGTGTTTTGTTCAGGCATTATATTATGCCATAATGGAAGGATGTGGTAGAAACTAATGAGTTTAGCTTCTTTTAATAAACTGACATCATAACTTTCTAAACATGCAGCTTTTTTCCTCCCTGAAGTCACACTATACAATATAAGAAAGGAAAAGTGAATGCAAATAAAACCTGAACCTGAAGACGAATCTATTTGTACTGGATTAACCAGATAACACTGAGCAATTCAATCACTGTCATGTGATATCAGGGGTGGTAGTGGCCTAGTTGGTAGGATATTTGACTTTGGACCAAGAGTTTAGGGGTTCAAATCCTATCTCAGTGTACCACCACTGGGTTCGTGAGCAAGAGTCTTAAACCCAGTTTGCTCCAAGGAGACTGTCCCCTGTAGTTAGGGAATGGAAAGTTCTGCTAAATACCTTGATGGTCCTATAGTGGTCCCTTTCTTTATACCATCCAAATGAACTCAATTTTGTCCTTCAAATTGGCACCATGTTGTAGTATTATCCCATTGAGATTTGGAAACATGTTTCTGAAACTACAGAAACACCAGCCTTCCTACTTAATATACTTAACAATGGCTGTTAAGGTGAACTGATTCTATGAACAGTAGTGAATCACACATGCCTTTTGCAGGTTATTTTCATTTAGGATCTTACACTAGTTTTGTAATATGCCATTCATGACTACAGAGGGCAGTGTAGATCATGCTGCATGAGCATCTTAAGTGTAGCACAATGACCTAAACAGCTAATGGTGATGCTGGTAATGCCATTGATATATCCGATCATTGCCGTTTTTTACAGAGCACAGAAACCTAGAGGCCCACATACCTCAGTCTGCACTGGGTAGATTTGGTTTATGTATCATGTGCCTCTGTGTAGATGTTCATGCCACCAACTGAGTGAAGCAAATATCAGAAAACATTCAGTAAATTATGCAAGAATCAGCAAATATCAGTAATATTTTCTGTAAACGCCAGTAATTTTTAGGAAACAACCCACTACTTACTCACTTAATGTATAAGGCATCGAATATTGTTAGAGCACAAAAAGCAGCAAGGCTGCTGTTGCTGTTTAAGTAGAGGCAGTAGTGAGAAAGAGGAGGGGTACTGGGGGGTATCTTTGAGGGTGCAGGGGTGTTGTCAGTAGTTAAGGGGGGCATGGGTGTAGTGTCAGAGCTGTCTGAATGGCTGCAGTCAGACAAGCTTGCATGCAAGCCTCTCTTCTACCGCATCTACGCCCATCTTCCTTCGTTTCATTTGATTTTCATCTTTCTTTTATGAATTCATTATTTTATCTACTAGCATGTTTATTTGTTGCTAAATTTGTCCTCCCTTCACCCATTTCATCTAAATTTTTCCTTTCTCCATCCATGCTTCCCCCTCCTCCCCGTCTGTCTGTCTGTCTCATGGCTGAAACACACACGCACACATACACACACACACACCGACTCAGTGCAACTGATGTGGTGAGCACATGGTCAGACCCCAGAGTGACTGTATTGCTTTTTTGGAACTGTGCAATACTCACTCACAGAAGACTTTAGATGCTGATGACGCACTCTATTGAGAGGTAAGTCTATAATGAGTTTAAGTCTTGATGAATCTTTTTTTTTTAGAGCAATGTAAGCATTCCAGTCTAGCATGGCACCATTCACTACACCAGCCACAATAGCCAAGGGGCATAGAAAGCACTAGATGGAACCGACCATCAACAACATGAAAATATTTTATTTCAATATAATTTGCACTTTTAAATATGGATGCAGATACACATACATACAGATTTTAACTGTCCATAACGTGGAATTATTCCCTGGCTACCAATACAAATGGTGCACATGCAAGTATTTATTTAGAGCAATGGCATAGAAGATGGCATAGATTATGGTTCCCTGTGGAACCTTCCAATCCACCATTCTTTAGAGAAAAGGATATCTATAAAGAACAGTTCTGTTTAGGATATTTCTACAGACTTAAATGACAAATAGAGTAAAAAATAACATGAAGGTATAACACAAGTCACATGTTTACCTTGGAAATATGTCCAAGCCAAAAAATATTAATGAGTGTAAGGCAGTGTGTGCTCAATGTGTGCCAAAGTTCAGCTTATGGAAGGTAACATTTAATCTTTGCTGAATATGGTGAGCTTTTGTAGCAACAGTCCATTCATTAAATGTCCATGCACTGATGCGACTTGCAGTACAAAAATAACTTACTGTTTTTTAATTTTGGTCAACTAATTTGAGCTCAGATGGTGAAAGACGAGAGCACCATTAACTATTTTCATTGTCTTTAAAGATAATTTTCTTTAAAGCATATCAATAACCCAGCATCACACACTACTTCAACTTCCAAAATATCCAAAAATGTGCCAGAACTCAAAGAAATAAACAGTTGCATGCATTTAACTTAATAAAAAATGAGATTGCAGTTCATGTAAACACAGTTTGTTGATTGTAAGGCAAAAGGCAAACAGCCTATTTGGTTTTGTGTTTTAATCTTTATAAAACTGTATATGACTGTAGTCACAGTATGAGCATTCATGAAATGCAGCCTGAGTGCACGTGGCAGACTCAGTGTTGACCTAATTCATGTCTGACTGATGGCACTCTCTCTGAGTGTGTGTGTGGGTGTGTCTGTTTGTGTACATGAGGGTTTTACTAGACAAATTTAAAAAAAAATTCAACAAGCTTTCACATGACCACTTAGGTATATCAGTTTCAAATGCAGTCCACATACATTTCGATTAAAGTAAAAATTTCTGCAGAAATCAAGTATCAATGTAAAAATCTTTCTGGATTGAAACATTAAAAAAATCATTATGAACGTCATATATGAACTGAATGGACAGAGTCATTAACGGTGCATTTTGAAATTGCTTGCAGGCCAAACTCTAACATATAAAATTTGTGAAAAAAAACCTGTAGTAATACAGGAATCTTTCACTGAATGCCCAACCTTTTTTCTTGTACCAACTGAAAAATGCTCCAGTACACACATTCCACATGGTATCAAGTTAATTGTCAGTACAGATCTGACATTACAGAATGTACAGTATATATTACAAAAGTTAAATGTAAAATGTAATGCAAATAACTGTAAGTAGGCATTTCTTTATAAAGACAGTTAGGTCATGTGAAACACAGTGACGACTAGACGTTTAAAAAGTTTAGGAGCATGCGCCTACTCATTTGCCGTGGATGTGCACAAGAGAGTGTAATCCTGTGCGTTCATGTGTGAGGATGTAAACATGCGTCCTCATTACGGCTCTCCTCTCACACAGGCCTGCTGCTCACGCTGGCTCTGGGAGGTCTCCCTTTCAATGTTGATGGTCCGTGTCTAAGCTGCTATGACACACTTCAGCGTCCCTCAGCCTCCCAGCAAGGGGTGCAACTTTGGACACAGGAGGCCCCAACACACTGTAAGAGACAACTGCCACGGTCCAAAAACAGCAAAGACTACTACAGTCATACTGTCCTCAAAAATGTAACCTATGATATTCTCTGGAAGTCTTAAGGAGACTGAGAAGATCTGCATTTGCTTTTCCTGAAGGACCTTTCAGTTGATGGTGTGAAAGAACACAAAGAAGCTCCACATGGTGTTAAGACTCTACACTAAGTAGGCCGTGCAGAAACTCAGACCCGTGGCTCGTTCCTGAATGAACTTCTCTGCACTACTTGTCACTCTGTGTTGTATTACACTCTGTCAGTATGTTCACTCCATTTGATCCATGTGCTCTGCACAGCCGCAAAAATCTGTGTACATGTAGAACACTTCACCCTTTTCCAGCCTGACTGATTTCCTTTGGTGTTCAGAGTGGACTGGAGTTTTCTAGCACCATTTGAAATCGGTCGGGCTGAAAGGCATGTCGCCCCCTGCAGACGAGGAGGCTGAGTTTCCATGTAGAGTAACAGTAAATGTACAGTACTTTGTTAGGCTCACTTGGTTTAAGTGAGGATCACCTACATTAAACTGGAAATCAGTCTACACATTTCTGTGAGGATTTCAGGGGCTTTGTGTGTAAATTTAACTGAGTATTTCAAAAATGTTATTTAGCGTTAAAAAGCATGCTATATTTTAGAAGTAGTTATTGCCAATATTATATTCATTAGCAATAACTACTTCTCAAATCTGTACTTCTCAAATCTATATAGTATGATCTACACACTATAATTCCACAAATAGTGTTCCTATACGATCATTCCAACAATACCAAAAGTATATTTAGTTTTCAAGTAGTAGCTACTCCCATATTACTGTGTCAAAGTCATAAGAAGACTTGGAAATTTAACCCATTTATCACTCCAGTAAAGGAGTATTTACTGGTAAAACAAGTGTATAACATATATATTATAACAGAATAAAAATATAAGTATATATCTATAAAAATGTAACAAGATGTTCTTGTATTGCTTGTCTCTTTGTTGATTGTTTTTTTTTAAATTATGAATATATAGTTTAGTATGTATAATATTGAACAGGGGGCATGGTTATGGCTTTCAGAATCAAAATCTTTAAGCACACACACACACACTCCCTCCCCCCACACACACACACTTCCACACACCTACACGTACACACACACATACACACACACACACACACACACACACACACACACACACACACACACATCACACTCTCTGTGGAGCAGGAGGATTCAGGTGCTCTCGTCACTGGGGTAACTAGGTCTCCATGGACATCACAAGCCACTAATCGTCCTGTATGTG
>JBBKCR010000128.1:18521965-18545418 GCA_037577295.1 Ladigesia roloffi | reverse complement strand
TGTGTGTGTGTGTGTGTGTGTGTGTGTGTGTGTGTGTGTGTGTGTGTGTGTGTGTGTGTGTGTGTGTGTGTGTGCCGATAATACCAGGACAGGCATGCTTGCTTTTGGAAGTCCTTAAGCACACAGTCCTATAATTATCAAAGCTAAAATCACAGCAAATTGTTTTAAAACACTACTATTTTGGATCAAACCTGCTTTTAGCTGCAAAGCTGCATGAAAGCAGTTTGCAAAAGAATCTTGAGCATTTGCTATACTTTATGTTCACACATGCACATAAACAGTTATTTTTGTTGGCATTTCTGCTGAAAGAGACCATGGAAAACCCACTCTGTTCTGAGTGTGCTGCACTGCGTCGATGGACTTTTAAACACGTACGCGTGTGCACTCTCACTGAACTTTTTAAAAGCCCATTAGTGTGGTATCGGTGACTTGCACTGAGTTTCGGGGCATTAGCAGCATTAAGGATGAGCGGAGAGGAGAGAATGGAGAGGAAATGAGCGATCCATGCTACACTCACAAATGCTTTCTTTAAAAGCAACCGCTGTTCAGTTGGTGAAGTTTTAAAAATTATGAAAAAAAAAAACGCATTCAATCTACAGAACTGAGGTTGTAATTTTGATTTGCTGTAGTTTTAAGGTTAACTGCTGTTCTGAGTAGGATTATGTTTCTATAGATTAAAGAAACTGGGTAGATTAGGATATATTAACGTTAGCTAGATTATAAAATAAGCAATTGGTCTGTTGTAAAAGCATTGTTCATTTACGCTCAAATAAGTGCTATTGTTAAAAGAATAGCAAAGCATGATATTTACACCACATATCCCAACTTTTTAGTGTTATTTAGGTCACAGTATGACTTGATGAGCCAAATAAAATGAACAAAACTGTACAGACGATATCATTGGGCAGCCCTTTTACATGACAAGATCAGAAGTGCTGATCAGTGTCAGAATATGGAGGAATCTGATCCACGATTAGCTTGATGAAGAACTGGATTCAGTTTGGTTGAGGTGAGAGAGCCTATAATGTCTGTTGACATACATTTCAATATAAAACCCTTCCGCTGCCAATTCACACACTGAAATCAGCCAGCGTAAAAAACAGTAGGGACCACTGCAGTCCATATAACAAAAAGTAACAATATGGATTGACCTGACAATGTGCATCAACAGTAGAGCCCCAGTAGCTCTTAAGTATTCACTCAGCAGGCCTCGCTGTGCCCTGTTTACTCAGGGCGAGTCGGATGTGTGCAGACTGGCCTTCCAAAGGTCAGGCAGTTTTCTTTAAGCGTTATGTGTAGCTTTAATGTACGTGAGCTGCCAAGATTTAGTCCCAAGCCCTCTCTGTTCACTGCAGCACAAATTCCGCCTCAGATTGACATCTCTTCTTATTGTTATCCAGCAGAATTTGTGGAATGTGTTCCGGCTAAACCTTTTGCTTGAAACTGAGCCAAGTCTCAATTTAATTGCCCTGCAGGTTTATCTGTAACACATGAACAAGGTGGAAAAGGGCAGGGTTATTAAATCATTTACCATACCTTACAATCAGTCCGTGTGTGAGTGTACATGCACTTGTGCCATTTTTTGAGTAGATATAGGTTATATGTACATTTTAACTTTAAATGGTTACTCATTTATATCATCAAACCAAAGGCATGTAAAGTATATCTGCAAGGACCAGAGATAATAGATTTTGCTATTGAGTTTGACATATATAGGAAAAACAATTTTTTCTGAGATGTAAAGTCATCGTTTCCATTTACTGGAAAAATTCAGCCTTTGTAACTCTCTCCGTAGTTTAGTTGGTCCACATATTTTCCTGCTACTTTTTACTGTTCAACTTTTCTTCTGTCATCTCAAATTTCCCTGTCACTCCTCTATTATTATTCCCTCTTCTGACAGCCTTGTTAAAGTCAGTCTTGTGTGGAGAACCTTATCCTGTAGATTTGAGAGCCCTGCAGTGGACAGCTTCTCAGTGCAGTGACCCTCTGCTGTTTCAGACCCCCTGTTATGAGCTCCAGATCACACTCGGTTAAATTCATCTTTCGTATGGCTGTGTATTTTAAACACCAGAAATGACCCAAGTAGCATTTTGTAGACTTTAAATATTTCATTGTATCTTCAAACGGTATTCAAAATCAACCCTAATAATACATTTTTTTCATTTGTTACAAAATGTTACCCCCCTACCACTTGTAATGTCAAAGAACCTGTCTTGCTAGGAAAACGGGGTGGAATTTTGGGCTGCAGGTGAAAAACAGAAACATTTCCTTTAGGTTCTGTGTAATCTTTATATTCATACAGTATGCTGATAATGTTGTGCTTCTGTCCACAAGCAGCAGTTTGGTTTAAGTAGTGATGGGGACCATGAGAAGTTATTTGTGAACTGTGGGGGAGGGAAGGACAGGTTAATTGTAATTGTTGCCAGGGGAAGGTGATGGCTAGTGACGAATGTATTTGCCAATTTTGAATTGATGACAATCATATTTGAGGACGAAGCTCGTTAGAAAAAATAGCAGTGGGGACAAAATGGCCTTCAACAAAAAGTAGTCTAGACACATCACAGTGGTCCCCAGCATAAATGACGCATGTGCTTCTGTCTCTCTTGTAGTTGTCCACACGTTGGCCCAGGAGCTTCCTTCAGGACCTCATGGCTGCACAGATGGGAGCTGTTACCCAGCTACTGGGAATCTGCTTATTGGACGAGCTGCTAACTTAACGGCCACCTCGACCTGCGGCCTGGAGACACCAGAGCAGTACTGTATCGTCAGCCACCTACAGGTAAACCCAACTTGAGTCAATTAAACAAACATTCACACCCATTTCAGGACCTTTTGTCATTTGTTCCCCCTAATATAGATTTTCTTTCTTTCTGTCTTTTGTTCTCTACTTCTATCTTATCTGTCAAATGCATGCTTCAGCATTGTGCACTGCACGAATTTGTGTGGTAATCTCATTCCATCATTCAGTATGGCATGTTTTTCTCTTCTTCCATACATTTTCTCCCTCCTGCATGTGTGGTCTTGCCTGTTGTGTGATGGAAGCTTCTATTGTGAAAGAAGGTTTCTATGCCTGCTGGCTCCGCTTTGTTTAGATTTCTCCAGAAGCTTTTATTTAAGTATGAAACTCAGAAAAATAGTCAATATAATGTTGCTTTCTAATTGTGTGTCCACACACACACACACACACACACACACGATAAATAAGTATTCCATTCAGTTATATTCTAATATGCAATTGCCACTACCAGAAATGAAGTTTAAAGGAAGTTTATTTGAAAGGTTTTAAAATGTGTGATTGCATGATTTGTGTGTGATTGCATGATTTTTATAAAAAAAAATTTAATGAAAATCAACCTTTTTACTGAACAGTAAACAGTAGAAATAAACAGTACTTGTTTTCACTTGGAAAATCCACAAAGCATGTTATTTAGCCTGGGGCATCTGAACTTTCTCATGCAACTGTATTTTGTTTTTCAATGTTTTACCGCCCAGAGGCACCACTGTTTCCAGACGCAGGGATGTGGTAGCACTCATTTTTCATTGGTCCAGGTGTGATCTTTCAACTGCCTGTCATCTCATCCACATTCAGAGCTTCCGCACTTACTACACCCCCTCATTACACACATTCAGCAGATTTTATCCTTTGTCTTTTGGTTTCTCTTTAGTGACTCTGTATGTCTACCATTGCCAGCTAATTACAGGTTCATGGAATTAATTTACGCTCCAGTGATTCATTTATAGGTTATAATCTCATTTCAAAAACTGCTTTAATTGGAGGGTTAGCTGTAATCACGATTTACAAATACTGGGTGTTTTTAAGGGGAGTCATTCTGAAATAACCTATTTGGACATTCCTGCTGCATATGCTTTTAAGTTTATGGGTGCCAATATTGTATTGCTGTTGCTCATCTTTTCTAATGTGGGCAAATTAAATGTAAGCTTGCTGTGACATGCCTTGGTGTATGGTTTGTGTGAGCATGCTTGCTAGTATGAATATGTGGATTGAATGCATATGCATAGTATCTAATAAGATATTAGGCCAAATATACTATCCTATTTCATGCTAAAATGTATTATTATTTCTTGTTGCATTTACCTCCTAATCCTTTTTAGCACTAGAAAAACGATTCTACTTATAATTTACCATAATCGTATTAAAATGTAGCATTTATATTTATCACCTGCCCTTTCAGTGGGGGTAAGCGATAAACGGCTGCTACTGTTTGCGTCCTCACACCTCCATACAGTAAAGAGCAGGGAAAAGCAGGGCGAAGGTCTACCGCAGATACTGTATACAAGAAGCTGATATAGCATCTGTGTGGCCTTTAAAAGCCCTTGAAACAAGGTCTTTTACTTTGTTTCACTGCCTCTAAGCTTTAAAGCTCCTCATAGGCAGGTCACTGTTGGAGATTTTGTTATCCTAGACAAAGACAAAGCGATCTGGCTGTTTTCCACCCAAGCTCTCTGCTTGGCTCTGGAGGCCCAGTTCCTGCACCCCCTCCCTTCTTATTTGGACATTTCTGCCAGACTCTGCATTTTTTTGTATCCAGTGACAGCTAACCCAGAGAAGTCTGCAGTATTAGTTGTGGTATTTGCGTTTAGGTATTTTTTGGTTGGCAACGACTAACCTGAGTTATTTCAGAATTTTCCTAATGTTTTATTGCTTTGTAAATATGTGCTTTAAAGATTAATTGACCCTGCTGTGACTAAAGTCTTTGTGAACATTATATTCTTCATGTTGCTTGGTAGCTATCATTTAGTCACAGTGATTTATAATGTTTAATGGAAGAATGATTTATTGTAATGATTATTAAAAACACATGTAATTTATTGAGCTGTTTATTTTGTCCTGTTCATTGCTGTTTTTAAAAAATGATAAACCACTGAAGGCAATTGGAATCAATGAAGTTATAAGCAGTGTAGGTTATATGTCTTATTGCTTTCATACTGCAATCTACATTAGGAAAGGTCCTGGTACTAAAAATAAGTTGCATTCAGAACAATAAATAATTACTTAACATCACTAAAGCTTTTAATTCCATGCTGATAAGGTAAAACTATAATTTTACCTTATAATAATTATTCTAATACATTTGTGATCTTTCCAAAAACTTACATTTTCCATATTTGATCCTTGGAAAGATTAATATCTGAATGATTGATTTCTGTATTTTATCCATTGCAGGAGTCAGATAAGTGCTTCAAATGTGATTCTCGAAGGCCCTATGACCCCTCCAGTCACAGAACCAGCCATCGTGTGGAGAACGTTATCTACCTTAGAGACAGCTATGGAGATCTCACCTGGTGGCAATCTGTCAATGGTAAGCGTGAAAAACAAAATGTGTGTTTGCTTACCTAAAAAAAATCTATTGGAAATGCGTGTCTCTGTTTATCATTGCACATGTTTTTTTCATTCTGAAGATGTTTTTGCTGCCTTTGTGATGATATAGTGTGGTTTTAAAAGAACAATCCAAAAACTGTTTTTATGAATCCAACA
The DNA here is from genome assembly GCA_037577295.1 of Ladigesia roloffi. Taxonomy (NCBI): domain Eukaryota; kingdom Metazoa; phylum Chordata; class Actinopteri; order Characiformes; family Alestidae; genus Ladigesia; species Ladigesia roloffi. The sequence continues at coordinate 18,539,921 of JBBKCR010000128.1, read as the reverse complement.
TTAAAGTTGTGGAACAACAAACGAAAGACAAAGCATTTTTTGCACGATCAGGTGTGAGCACAAATCCATTCCTCTATAAAAATAGTCCTTTGAACGGGTACCTTTTAGCGATTTACATTGTAATTCACAAATAACATTGACTATACAATTTACAGAAATATCCTGAAAAACTATGTTGGCATAAATGTTCACTGATGAAATGCTACAACTGGCCTTTGAATATTATTTTGATTGCATTTTAAGTTATAGGACCTCTGGGTAGTAAACGATGATACAGATATTTGCTTGTGTTCTCAGGAGAGGAGACTGTCACTATCAGGCTCAATCTGGAAGCGGAGTTCCATTTCACTCACCTCATTATGAAATTCAAGGTGTGCCATTGTGTTTACAAGGAATGGAGGTGTTTGAATACTTTCCAAAATTGTTGATATCAATCAAAAAGACACTGTGTGAAACATTGCCCTTGGTTCCTCCTCAGACTTTCCGGCCTGCAGGCATGTTGATTGAACGCTCTGTAGACTTTGGCCGTTCCTGGAGGCCGTACCGTTATTTTGCCTACAACTGCTCCAGGACCTTCCCTCAAGTCCCTGCCCGCCCTCTGCAGCTCATCGATGATGTCATCTGTGAAGAGCGCTATTCTGATATAGAGCCTTCCACGGAAGGAGAGGTAACAGGACAAAGGCCTTCCCTGTTCATTAGAATAAGTTCACATTGGCATTGGTGTACCACACTGCTCAAACCTTTTCTGTTGCCAACTGATATACAAAATATACATAAACCTGTTTTAGTTTTTTCACAGTTTTCACAATTAAACTGAACTGACTGCAGGTATTTAGGCTGACCATTTCGAAAATATATTAGATTTTGTAATCTTGTTGTGTCACAACAAGAAACATGTTGGGCTGAGTTAAAACAAGTGTTGTTGCATTTTCATACCCTCAAAAGAAACATGTACACTTTGATTCACATTTGTGTGTGCTAGTACAGAGCTGTGAAGTCATTTAATGTAGCATGGTGTCATTGTAATGTGATATTTACAAATTGAACGCACACAGAAAGCAAGATTTCAGGGTTTTTTTTATTTCACGGTTGTGACAGGCCAAAATGTGTGCTTCAAAAACTCTTGTGTCTTGCTGAGCTCCTGCTGATATGGGTTCCTGCCTGTTTTCTTCCTTTGAGTAACTACATAACCTGCACATTTACCTGAAATATGTTTTAACTGTACTTTAGCTTTGTGCGTACAACAGCATATTCATATCTTAGACTAGTAGTCTTGAACTAAACTCAAGCCTTTGTTTTGCATGTAAATATTGATACTTGTGAACACAAAAATTTAACTGCTTTTGGCACCGCTTGTGGACACTCTTCAACCTGTTTAACACACTGAGTGAGCATTTGGTGGATTCTGGCCATCTACATGAAGTGCATGTGTTTCTTTTTTGTTAAACCGAATGTTATGTTGCATGCCAGATAGTACATGAAAAATGGTCTGCATTTGATTTGCTTCAGGTCATTTACAAAGTGCTTGATCCTGCAATCCATGTCAGTGACCCTTACAGTACTAATATTCAAGGTAGGATGAAACAGTGTATTTGCCACATAGGAAAATAAAGTTGAAACATCTGTACCTACCTAGTAATCACAGACCAAATAACAGACTTGTTTGTATTTGCATGTAGATCTGCTGCGCATCACTAACCTGCGTATCAACTTCACCAAACTCCACACTCTGGGGGATAACCTGCTGGACCGGCGGCCAGATGTGCTGCAGAAGTATTACTATGCCCTGTATGAACTGGTGGTGCGTGGCAGCTGCTTCTGTTATGGCCACGCCTCTGAGTGTGCACCAGTCCCGGGAGTGGGTGCCAGGGACAGTGGCATGGTGGGTTTACAACTGATAAGATACAGAAAATTGAAAATAGAAAAACTGCCACCCCAAGCTTCAAATGGGCAGCATAGAACTAAAATATTGCACTGTATTTTGTCTTATGAAACAACTAAACTTTGATAGGAGGACCACAGTTAATTCCTGTTTGGGGATTTGGCCATCTAGCTTAGAGCAAAGTCTACCCTGAACACTTGCCAAATTCTCACAGCTCTCTCCCTTCATACAATTGTAATTCTCAATAGTCAGAATTCCTCTAAATTTCTTGTGGGATTGGGTGGAATAAAATGTTTGTTGAAGCAGAATGTGTGATATGACTGTGTTGTGATTGGTCAGATACATGGGCGCTGTGTTTGTAAGCATAACACAGTGGGGCTGAACTGTGAGCGCTGCAAAGATTTCCACCAAGACCTGCCCTGGAAACCTGCCGAGGCTGATAACCCTCACACCTGCAGAGGCAAGACACACACACACTCATACTTGCAAACACAAATATGCACATGATTTGTAGGTCAAATCAGTTTTTATCTCCTGTCTTTAATCAGAGTGCAACTGCAACAGACACTCAAGCAAGTGTCACTTTGACATGGCGGTGTATCTGGCCACGGGCAACATTAGTGGAGGTGTGTGTGATGACTGTCTCCACAACACTATGGGCCGCAACTGTGAGACCTGCAAACCTTTCTACTATCAGGACCCAACCAGAGACATCAGAGACCATGCTGCATGCATTCGTAAGTTAAGGTTTATGCAGACCTTTTTGCATTTCTTCATCCTGCAGTGTTCTGGAGGAAAAAATTTACTGACATTTCTATTGTCAAGTGCATGATGTATTGCTTTCATTAAAATATGTCTGGTGCAGTTCGTCATCAACACATGGCAAGTTTTTTTAATACTGCCTTCTAAAAACTTTTGCTGGTTTGGCTGAGAAATATATAGCTGTAATATTTTTTATATTATTGTATAATATTATAAAATTAATTAAAATCTAGTACAGTTACATTTATATACTTGTTTCTCTCTCTCTCTCACTCTCTCACACACACACTTTTTCTCTCTCTTTTTTCTTCTGTGGATAGCGTGTGACTGTGACCCGGTGGGTTCTCTGGAGGGGGGTGTATGTGACAGTCACACTGATTTCGATTTGGGCATGATGAGTGGCCAATGTCGCTGTAAGGCCAACGTCATGGGTCAGCGCTGTGACTACTGCAAGGAGGGACACTATGGTCTCAGCCAAAATGACCCTCTGGGGTGCCAACGTGAGTGTGTTTGTGTGTGTGTGTGTGTTTGTGTATGTGTGAGTAAGCGGTGGGTGTGATTAAAATGTTTTTTTTACTGATTGACAATTTGACTTGGAAAATGTCGTTTGTGAGAGTAACTATGTATGCATGCTATCCTGGAGCATGGCTTGTGTGTGTTTGTATTTCGGTGGATATATATGTGATATATATTCTTCTGAATGTGTTTGACAGCTTGCAATTGTGATCCACGTGGCATCACCATGCTCGGAGCTCCATGTGATCAAATCAGTGGAGACTGCTCCTGCAAGAGATACGTGACAGGGCGCTACTGCAATCAGTGCATAGTAAGATCTTTGCTAGTGTTCCTAATGTTATATTATTATAATTCTAACTGAAATTAATGATCAGATAAATCCTTGATGAACATAGATTTTCAATGAGCTTTAAACTATCATATTAATGATTGAATATGTTCTGTTTGAATAAGACTACTCACTTTAGTGTTATTTGAATAGTTACTGAACATTATACAATTATTAATATCAGTATTTGAAGTGTCACCAGATATACTGTGACGCCAAAGACAGGCTGACTAATGTCAACTAGCTAGTAAATGCATCTAACTGCAAAGTGACAGTTCTAAAATATATTGTATAATATCAGTATTCATCTATCAGCCATAAAACTGTGCAACCCACAGGACCTCCTTTAAGTCATGCAAGTTAGGAGGTGGGGCATTCCCGCATCTGATATTCTAGGTATTTCCTTGAACTCTTTGTCAGGTTCCCCAAATTGTTCCTGAAAATTTTTTGCAATGTGACAGGATTGCTCATAATTCCGCTGAAAGAATCTACAGCAATTAGGGAACTTTGTTTCCATGAAAGTGTGTGCTAAGCCAGCAGCAATGTTTAAGTAGGTGATTTGTGTTAACATCCACACAAGAACAGAGCGTCACACTGTCTCTGCTGGCTTGCCTTCTTCTCACAGTGTATTGTGGTGCATTCTGCAGTGAACAGGTCAGCATGGGTGCTCTGACCTGTCTGTGGCTAACCAGCTCCGTGGAATATGTGCTACAGGCTACAGTAGCACTTCTGTGTGATCGTTCCAGATAGTCTAGCTTTTTCTAGTTGTCCTCTTTGATTCATTTGTCTGGTCATCACTTACCCATTTTTTCAACTTCGAACACGTCAAATTCAGGAACTGACCCCTTGATAGATCCTAATGTATCGAGCTAATCAGCGGCTGATCAGTGTAAATCCTATCCCGATCCTAGTGTAAATCCTATCCTATTGAAAAGTTTTCTCAACCTTTTCAACATTAAGGCTCACCTGTCAATCATGGCATGATGCCAAGGCCCACTTGGCCATATTAGAAAGTATTAAATATCCAATTGTGGACCAATGGCCTGTCTCAATTTTCGAATAACGGCCTAATAAAAAGCCTTCGCGGCCCATCAGTTGTCCACAGCCCAGTGGTTGAGAAACCCAGTCCTAACCTATATCTTGCCTAATCACTTGCGTAAGAAAGGCCCCATTAAGCCAGGCTTGTCTAGTCTTGTTTACACTTCTATGCATACACATATATCTGTGATGAACAAACTATCAAACTGAGCAGCATTTAGAAGTAGAGTCTATATAGAAAAATGTGTGCATGTACATGCTTTCACAGAGAAGGCATGCAAATGACAGAGACTTACCAACAAAAATGTGTAGTATTAAAGCAGAAAACGTAGAATCCAAATTCATCAATAATATATTTTCCCTTATTGCATAACATTTATATGCCAGCAAGTAATTGTTTAAATCTAGTGGTAAATTAATGCTTTTCGGTGTGTTAATATACAGTGTATGCATATGTGTGTGTGTGTGTGCGTGTGTGTGTGTGTGTGTAGCCAGAGTACTGGGGACTCAGTAATGACCTTTCCGGCTGCAGAGCCTGTGATTGTGACTTTGGTGGAGCATACGACAACAAGTAAGGTTCTTTAACATTTTTACAGCACATATGCTTTTGACCGATAAAACTGGTAGCTGGTTGTACTGTCAGCAGAATAAACGCTACATCCCAAAGATATTGAATGTCACTCCATCACTTCAGAGAATGGAGTTCCATTGCTCCATCCCATAGCTGAGAGTCTTTTTAACCTTTGCTTAACTCTTGCCTTTGGACACGGTGACTTCAGGCTCATGTTTAGCTGAACTCCATTCTTTTGGCATTGATTTTCTATGAAGATTTTCCAAGCCATGTGTGTGCAATTAGCCTGTCAATTGTGGGTGCAACTTAAAGCAATATCTTTCTAACCCAGTTGCCTCTGACCACAGGTGCAGGATGGACAATGGTGAGTGTGCCTGTCGGCCCCATCTTGTTGGCCGCCAGTGCTCGGATGTGGAGCCTGCGTATTTCTGTGCTGCGCTGGACTACTACAAATACGAGGCCGAAGGAGCAGTGGGTCATTCCCCTGATGACTCTGCTCTACCTGTGAGTATGGCAAATCCAACCAAGCCTTACAGTCTGTAACGTAGTGTCGTTTACCAGCTCTAAAACATTGATTGAGTTCCTGATTTTTCATGTTATCTTCTTTACATGTTGGTAATGAAGCTCAAATTTACTTCCAAACCTACTGATGAAAGGGGAAATTGTGTTTATTTTATCTCATTTCATTTGTTTCCTTGATTAGTTATACAGCAGTTTTAGCTTATAAAATCCTACTGTTTTATAAAAGAATGTCTAATTGGGCCAATGTGATTTAAACCATTCAGGCCAAATGATAATTTAGCTCATTCCATCATAGAAGGTTTCAGTACCTTATAGAAGTGAAATTACATCTTTCACTAAACAAAAGGCCTCTCATACTGAAACTTGCTTGCACTCAAGTCACAACAACAACAGTGGGAACTGGAGCTTATCTGATATCGTCATCACTATATCACCTTTGTGTCCCCAGGGCAGGCCCAGACACACACAACTGTAGAGCACATGAAATAATGGAATGTAAACCGTGGGGCTCTCTGGGTTTGGGCGGGTGTGAGAAATGTGAATAGCGCTGCAATACTGTGCCACAGAGTGTTTTTCATATGGAATAAGTTTTAAGGGTCTGTTGGGGAACTCAGTGACAAATAATATGGGTCCAGTTCTGCTACACTGTCTGATTGAGTCAGATTTCACTGTTAATGTCCTGATCAGATTTTAAAAGTACACTAAATTCAATTTGTTGGATATAGAGGGACATATTTACCTTCATTAATTTATTATTATTTACATTTATTATTGGATTTTTAAGACAATGACAGCAAAGATGAAAGAGGGATAATGTACTGTTATCATTGAACCACAATAATAATATTTACACTTGTAAAGCCCTAATATATAAATATACAGACACTGTGTGTGTGTGTACAAATAATTCTGAATAAGCACATTCATGGTTACATTTGAAATTTGACATTTTTCCTTAAGAATTGATCTCACTGCTAAAGATCTAAAGATCACACCAAGCTAGTTTTGCAGAAACTCTGAACCAAACACACTGAGATGTGAGCAGGCCATGGCTGAAGTGACCCAGAATAACATCTGAAAACAGAGGAGATATCAGCCTGTCAGATAGAGTTAGTTATGCCTGCCTCACTTACAAACACATGGATTCCCCACCTATCTTTCACACACACGTCCTCTCTCTTTTTTGTCTGTCCTTTCTCTCCTACAAAAACATTTTTTCCAAGCACCCCATTGCAACACATTCCTTTATTTAACGACTGTCATAACATTAGCACCTCGAACAAGTTTGTTCCCAGGTCTCCGTCTCTATTTCTCTTTCTGTATGTCTCTGTTGTCCTTCTGTCCCACTCATTCACTGCCATTCAGCAGTGTTCTGCTTTACATTGATGTACTTTTCTTCAGGCCGAGGGTTTTGTGAGCATTTTGATGGACAAATATTGTCAAAGTCCAGTATCTAGGACAGTGTACCACTTAAGAAACATTTAAGAAACATTCCTGCTCCTATAACTAATATAATAATCCTTTATTTTAGTATTGGATTGTTTCTGATATACTTAATAAACAAATGTTAACCAAAAGAGAAATCAGCCTTACCATTTATAACACTGACAATATAAAAGGTGTCCAGACCTCCCATGTGCTTCTACAGGACAGGCGGGTCACATATTGACTACAACAGCAGTCTATTGAATGCCTGGATGGTCTGCCAGTTAGCCAGCATCATTTTGACCTTTTCTTAGAAATGCTGAAGGTCTGCATAATATAAACGTCTTTTGACATTCGTAGGAAGCTCAGCTACCTGGATTGTAATCTTCAAATCGCAGTCCTGATTGTAATGGGCCAGGTTCTCTCAATAAATTCCTGTTACGCACGTTACAAAAAATTAAACTGACAACATTTGTACCACACATGTGCGCAAATTAGGGCTGCTACGAATGCCATTTTTTGAGCTTCGATTATTCGATATTATAAAACATCGAATATTCGAAGCGTCAGTGGGAGGGGGCTGAATGTATTCTTATCCTTTGTACAAATTTACAAACCGCTAAACACAGCTTTTCTTTTTCTGCCTCAATAGCTACATAGCCCATTTTAAATTTGCCGCGAGACCTGGCTGACCGGCAAGCTCCTATTAGCCAGTGTTTTAGCCAGTGAATTAGCCAGTGCTAACCGGCTAGCCAGATGGCGTCTTCAAAAAAAGCCACAAAACTTGACAAATCTCGCACAAACATCTCAAAACCAGCTCGAATGCATTTATTCCACCACCAGTCAGCTGTAAACACTGCCGGCGAAGTGCAAAATAAACCCTTTTTCTTACTCCAGTTCACCATGTGGACTGGGAATTTCTCATATGAAATCCTCACTGCTTGTCACAAATCCCCATCGAACACCTTCATAAGTCTTCTAACTGTCATGTTGTGGGTTTTTTTATCCAATTTTAGGCTAAAAATACTTGTTTTTACAGGACAAACCATAGTCTTCTTTTTGATATGCCCCTGGTGAGCATTGAACATTGTATGCTTCCCATTAAAGCTGTTTCTCCGGTTCTGGGTGGAGGAGAACTCCGTGCTCGGAAAAGGTCATATTGAGTTTGCAGTGGGAGTCGAATAAATGACCTAAAATAAATATGTGGTGTCAATATTATTTCCAACTGAAAAATGCTGTATTCTGGAGTTTGAGTTTACGTATTTATCCACTAGTTTTATAACTGACGTCATGGGTTGTTAAGAGTGGAGCTCCACTCTCCAGCAGTCTGCAACTAGATGCGCTTGGTTTCGCAGGGATTGATGTCACGTGAAAAAAGAAATTGTTTTCTTTCGAATACTCGAATCTCAAAATGAAAATTCGAATGCCATCCCACCGAATGAATACTTGAATAATCGAGTATTCGATTACAGCCTTAGCGCAAATGTGGGAAAAGTTTTACATATTATGACTGGCTGTTTCATATGAAGCTGCAATAATGAGCTATTCCAGAGGTGATGTATGCTTTCCAGTTTGCATGTAGAAATCAATCTTCTCCTCTCTATCCGTCTCTGTTTTCTGTCTCTCTTTCTTAATCTCTGTGTGTCTTTCTGTCTCTTTATCTCTCTCTCTATGTCTCTCTCCCTCTTTATATGTCTCTCTCTCTCTCTCCCTCTCTCTCTTTTTCTTTCACTATTTATGACTCTCTGTATCTCTATAACTCTCTTGCTCTCTGTCGTTCAGGGAAATCCACGACCGCAGGCGGTGAATAACTGTGCGGAGCATCTCAACAACCAGCTAAGAAGACACAAGCGTCACCGGCGTATTGCGCAGCAGCAGAGGGCAGCACTGAGACGCATCCGCCAGCTGCAGCAGACTGTACATCTGAGTCCATCACTTTACTCTGCTTCTCTATCCTTCAATAGTTCAGCTAAAAATCTAATTCACATAGCTTTTAAACTTACACCTAACTCAGTCAGCAAAGACATGCTTGACATTTGCACATTTAGTTTTGGTCTGGAACCGCAAGACAATCTAGCTAGAAAGTGATGGAATTGCTGTGTTTCATCAAATTTATCCGGAATGTAGTACAGTGTCAGAAACCTTGTTAATCAGTAATTTTAGATTATTTAAACCAGCTATATTTGAGCAAGGAAAGTTTGTAATCTTATGAAAAGGGCTGTTTGCCATGCTTATGTGTTCACTCATGCCTTTGTGCTGGTGTTTCTACAGCCTGATGTGACGATTGTGCACAGAGAATTGTCAGGTCAGTTGGTCACATGGACGGGACCGGGCTTTGCTCGGGTTAAAGATGGCGCGGGGCTTGTCTTTACCATTGACAACATCGCCTATGCCATGGAATATGACATCATGATCCGCTATGAGCCAGAGGTCAGTCCTTGAACTTGTTTACACACTGCCTGTCAAAAACTTGTATACATTTAGTCTTCTCTAGATTATCAGTGTTATTTGTCAATAAAATTAGAAGGATATCCACAAAAAATATATATTTATTAATTCCTTTTTTTATTATCAAGAAACAGTGTTACCCAGTACTTTGACTAAATCTTGAACACTCAGGTTTATCAAAGTGTTATTTATAAGCTGTCTCATGTATTTACATGTTCTCCTGAATTGTACCTGCTTAGTATTTAGCATGTTAAAGACATTTTGAAAAGCTTTGTGTCCTCAAACTTTTTGCTGTCATTGTGTACCCTGATCAACATTACTGTTTTATGAAAAACATTTTACTGACACTTGTTGGAAACAGTCCACAGAAGACTGGGAGGCTATTGTGAGTGTCACGTCTGTCTCGCTGCCCACCAGCCCTCGCTGCGGAAACCTGCTGCCCACCGAGCAGCTGTACACAGTCACCCTACCCCACCACAAGAGGTAACATCGCCCGTCTGCATCCAGTGTGTGTGCGAGTGTGTGGGCATGCATGTATTTTTCTGGGTACTTGTATGTGATTGGGTGCTCTTTGTGTAAACGTGCCAGGATTTAAGTGTGACAGGCTTGTGGAGGTGTATTAGTTAATACTCTTATAGTAACTGATACTTTAAGTGTGCTAATGATAATGTAATTTGATTATGCACTAAGCAGAGAGCAACCTCGACCAGGTCCAGCTCTGGTTCTGCCCCAGAGCTTTTGGTTACTTTCTGGCACAATGGAGTGTGTTTGTGTGCGTTGTAATATGACTAATCGGATCTCTGGCTCAGACCCAGGAGTCTGGCAATGCCAGCCATTAGGGCAAATGAAACTCAGCATGGGGCTTCAAATCCTCTTTACCAACAAGTGAAATAAACAAAACTCAAGATGAGGGCACAGAGATTGAATTAAGTTCTGCGAGTCTGGAGAGTTCATTTGGGAAAGATAGTTTGTGTGTCTTGTGATGAGGCACATAAACACCTGGCAGCCGGTACCATTTCTCAAGCTCTTTAACAGGGTGGTACAGTGTTATGAGAAGTTCTGTAAGTCTCTTGGTTCATCTTTGAGAAAATGTATCTAATTTGGAGCTGTCTTCCATGGAGAGTTGCAGAAAGTTTATCTCTAGTTTCTCAGCATTCATTCCAGGCCAGAGATTGAAACTGACCAAAAGAGTTGGAAATGTTATGCTCTAATGACTAAGGAGAGGTGTTGTGTCTTTATTGAAGGCTGTAACCTATAAGGTGAGTTTAGGGGAAATAGTGAAAATGAATTTCAGCACAGGCATGTGTGTGTGTGTGTCTGTGTGTGTGAGATCCATTGGTCTCACTGTGCTGTGTTTTCCACAGTTCCGTATGTGTGTGACTGCTTCAGTACACCGTGTTTCCTCATACTGTTGTGTCCTGCTGCTGTGGTCTCAGGCAGAACCAATTAACAGGCTGAGTTGAAAATGAGCCTTAGAGCCAGGAAAAGCTTAGTGTGTATGTGTGTGTGTGTATGTGTGTGTGTGAGCGGTTCATTCAATCTGAACTGCGTTTGAATTGGAACTGGTGCCAGTATCTGATTAAAATAAGCAGCTGATACCGGCTACTTTTGGCTTCAACAACAAATTTGTATTTAAGCCAGTGACCAGTGGAGTGAACAGTTTCTCCTTTTAAAAACACTTTTACTTCTGTTTTTTCTGGTACAACATTAAGTAGTTAATGCTCCAGACCCTACATTCTCACGGTCTTGTTTAAACAGAATTCACAACAGATCATTATATATTTATATTTGCATATATATTTAGCCAATTTTACAAAGTGTTAGCTCTTTCAAAAATGTAGTCACTCCGCATTGCCTGATGAGTAAACATTAAGTCTGTTTTGCTGTGTATTTCTGAGTGTAAGCTTGGCCTGGACTTTTGAGGTCTTAATTGTGTCTCGTCTGTATGACTTGCAGTGCCAACAATATTGTCTTTTCTATCTTTGTTGTTTAATTGTTTGAGGACACGCCTGTGTGGTCTAGAGTAGTTTTTAGTGTAGGCAAAACATGATTATATGTGGTGGGTGTGGGCAGAGAGACTGGGGCATTTTCTGGCATTTATTTTGTTTTTAGAATGAAAATGGTGTAAATAAATAGTATTTTCATTTGTGATCAGCTAAGGATGGAATTCAGTATGAGATCTTATTAGTTTTTCACAATACTTGTGTGAAGATTCAATTCTGAGATTTTTGTTTTCTGGACAATTTAGTTATATCTGTTCCACCAACTAGCTCAGACTCTCCCAGTCATGTGATACCACCAACACTGTGAGATCGAGGTCCAGTGGTTCTACTGAGTCACCTGAAACCAGTCACAGCATCTCTCAGAACCACTTTTTGAACAACATAACATGCTTTGAGGAGAACACCGACCACCAATTCTGTTAGGTCGTCTAACAACACCAGCTAGCTGTGTGATGGGGGCATCCTATCAAACTTGCAATCTTCTCTTAATGGGGTCAATGCTTAAATTGCACTTTATTGCACTTTATTAAAATTATAATGTTTATTGTTTAATCTTATTAATCTACCATTAGGTTTAATACACATTTACATATTGAAATTATGAAATTATGAAATATTGACACTTGGGCCACTTTTCAGTTCAATAGTTTTATGGTGTAAAATAGATTTTTTTCCTGCTCCCAACTCCACTAACCACATGAGATTCTCCGCAGGTACGTGCAGATGCCCCGCCCCTTCTGCTTTGAGCCCAGCAACCGCTATGTGGTTTCTATCCGCTTCCAGCGTCATGCAGTTTCTTACAGACACCTCACCGCCTACATCCTTGTCGACTCGGTACGAACTACATCTCTGCGGTCAATACAGAGAATATGTGTTTTAAAATGCTGATAACACTGAAATCGCCAAATTACTTGCAAAATGTGATTTGCTTGTCTACTCTGAGGGATTGCATTACTTACACATTACAAACCACCAGTGGGTTTAGAAGCCTTAGAATGTAATTAAAGTTTAAGGAAATTAAATATTTTTCTTTATTATTCTCTTAACAAGAATATTTCACAGTGATTAAAACTGCTTCTGTCCCTGTGGGCTATAGGAAGGCCAAGCTAGTATTTAGCAGTGTATCGCCATCTTGTGGTTAAAAAAGATATTTTTTGGGATGCTATCATTAGAAGGCGTTGCACTCAACTCTCTATTACAAAATGAAGTACCAAAGTAATTGGGGAAGGGGTTAACTTGTACTGTTTTGATCACACATTGTCTTCAAAATCAGAAATAACAAATTCTGGTTGATCTGTCCATTACAAATTGAACTAACAGTGACATTCATTTATAACTGACGTAAAAGAACCAATCTCACATTCAATGACTATTAAGCACTGCCACTCTCTCTGTGTCTAGCTTGTTTTGTTGCCCATGTATGAGGAGCTGCCAGGTTTCCAGGGTAACGACCCCCTGGCGCAGCAGCGGCGGGAGGAGATGGTACGCTACATGTGTATGGAGTCCTTCATGGCGGCTCCCATGCCGCGCCTGGCTGACATGTGTATCAAACTCATCTGCAGTATCTCCTCTCTCATCCACGATGGAGCCCTGGGTGAGTTCAGATCCCTCAGGACCTAGGGTCTCATATTAGACTGGTTAAAGGTACACTCATTACGGGTTATCAAGTAGTAATTTACAAAGAGTTTCCATGTTTATGCTTATTTTGTTCCATGGTCTAACATTGAAAAAAAAGTATTTTAGAAGAGTCAAGCTATAAATATTTATAAAAACATGCAGGGTATCGAGACATTGAACTGGATCTAGGTGTATTGTGTTGTTCTTCAAAGGTTGTTTGTGCTAACACTTTGCTTTCTCTATAGCTTGTCAGTGTGACCCTCAGGGTTCAGTAAGTGCAATGTGTGACAAGGTTGGAGGTCAGTGTCACTGTAAACCCAACGTGATTGGCCGTAACTGTGACCAGTGTGCACCGAGAACATATGGATTTGGACCTCATGGCTGCACTGGTAAGATGCTTTAGGGCTGTAGCGTCTTAAGTCAGAACTGGAGCCCCCAAGCTCTGCATACGACCATAAACTAGATAAAGATTCAGTGATTTTATTTGATGAGATTTGATGGGTTTTTAGCAGGGGAGGGGGTATTTTTGGTTGCCCTACTCTTATTGTCTTTTTTTATCTTGCTTGCCTTGTCTTTATGCTTCTTGCTGCATTAACATAGTGTGGGGTCCGCAACTGCTTTTGGGTTACATCAGTATTACATTTCAGTTTGAACCGTGTTACGTTGAGTATAGTAAGTAAGACCCTAGCTTGAATTCTGATGATGCTACATCCTTCTCGGGTGCTTTCTGTGTGAAGTTTAGCTTAGTTCTTCTCTCTCCGGATAGCCAGTAGTTGTAAAAAGGTTTCATGTCTCCTTTTGCCCTCCCATTGTGATTGGCACTGTGAGATACCAGGGGAGAAACGATGTACTGCTATAAGGCTGCACAATTATAGCTAAATCACCTCGAAAATATAATTACTATGTATTACATAGTAGAGCTGCAGAATTATGGTTAAAACAACGATACCAAAGGATTATTAAAGTGTGCCAGACACTGCTCCCCAGGACTGGAGCTTGATAAGGCTTGCTACAATGCTACAAATGCTACAATATTTCTGCAAAGCTGTAATAAAAAGTCCTGTTTGTATTGTCTTTTTCCCTCAGCGTGTGACTGTCACCATGATGGCTCAGCGGGGCATCAGTGCGATCCCACAACCGGACAGTGCCCTTGTAATGCCGGAGCACTTGGACGCCAATGCTCCGAATGCCAGCCCAGCCACTGGGGCTTCCCCAACTGCAGACCGTGCCACTGTAACGGGCACGCAGAGAGCTGTGACCCACAAACTGGCGCCTGCTTCAGCTGCAGGGACCACACAGCAGGTCTTCAGTGTGAGAGGTCAGTCACAACTTTCATCTGCAGTTAATGATTCTCATCCAGTCTGCTAACACACAGCCATGGAAAAAAAAGAGACCGCATCACTTTTTTCTGGTTAATGCTTTTGTAATGTGTCTGTGTAAAATATGCAGGTCACTGGTGTTTTATACACTATTGGCCACACTTGATTAAAAAAATTCAAAAAAGAGAATGTTTTGAGAACAAAAATAATTATAAAGAAATAAACCTTACAATTTTTTTTCAATTGCAACAATTAAAACATACTATGTGCACAAACTGAATCAGGAGTGAAGCTTCTGGTTATACAGACCATAGCACAAAGAATACAGCACAAGCTGCTCTACAAACACTACTGCACTCACAACACACACACACATACACACACACACACACACACACACACACACACACACACACACACACACACTGTTCTACAAACACTACTACACTCACAGCACATGGAGGCCTTGTTTTTACACACACCGGTGCAAATTAAGTGAAGAGAAAAAAAGGGGAAACGTTTCTCTAATTTTTTCAATGGCTGTATGTCCTTTATACTTACTTACTACATTGTCCTGTATTATTTTACCTTAGGTGCATGAATGGTTTCTATGGGAATCCCGTGCTGGGTTCAGGGGATCACTGCCGGCCCTGCCCATGTCCAGGGAACCCCGGCAGCGGTCACTCCAATGGAGAATCTTGCCGCGTAGACCCACAATCCAGCCAGATACTCTGTCACTGCAAGCAAGGATACACAGGTCAGCCGAGCAGTGAATGTATAAATATATAAATAAATTAATCAATTAATCCATCTAATAAATAATTAGAAACTATATTTAACCACAACAAAATGTACAGGTCTAATATATAACTACAAAAAAGAAGAACTAAAACCTGCACTAAAGCACAGCTCAGCAGTAATTACATAAAACCCTGAAACGCATGATGACTTAATTCCCCTTTAAGGTGTGCAATGTTTCTGCATGACTGATGCATTTCAACAAATGTTTTTGTCAAACCAAAGTAAATGCATTGTACTTGAATATGTACTCGAGCAAATTCAGTTATTGCATTTTCAGCACGTTTCTTTTTTCGTATGTTAAAAGTGAATATGTATTTGAAAAAAAAAAAAAAAAACAGCTACATATAGATTCAAAACATGGACCAAAAGAAAAAGTTAAGTTTAAAAGGATTAGTCAGACATTTAGATATAAGGGATTCCTCAGGCAGAAATAGATAAAGAAGTATCAACCATAAGTTTCAAGGAGTTTACTTAAATAAATCCTAAATTGGAACCAATCAGTCAGACAATAAATCAGTTAGTTAAATATACCTTAGTTACCATCTCCCGTTATCCCCTGTTAGTATACACTGTGCATCTAACTCATTAATATTTTGACTTCAGAGATCCCTATAAGTCGTATAATGTGCATTTCTCTAAATCTGATGGTTAGGTTATATATTGTTTTTGCTCCTCTCAGGATCTCGCTGCGACCGCTGTGCTCCTGGATATTATGGAAACCCAGAGCAGTTTGAAGGGGAGTGCCGGCCGTGTGACTGTAATGGGAACACAATTGAGGAGGACCCGGACTCATGTGACCCTCGTACCGGCCAGTGCCTGAAGTGTCTGTACAACACAGACGGGCCGTCCTGCTCCGAGTGCAAGCCTGGTTACTATGGCAACGCACTGTCCAGGGACTGCAGGCGTAAGTGGAGCCAAAAATCTCTCTCATGATTTTTATTATGTAGTTATCAGAATCAGAAAACTTTACTGGTCACGGAGGAAACTGCTCAAGCTACCCTGTTCACTCTCTGGCAGCTGTAAACACTGAAGCTGATGACTTCACTGATGTATTTGAATGAATAACTCTGTTATTATTGATAGACGGTACATTTACTTTGCATTATTATTTATATGCAATTACATTATTGCTACCTATGATAATAATTACAATCACATGCACACTTCAATTTACATAACTTTAAGTCCACACTTCTGTTTTTCTTGGTTTGATTTAAACAAAAAATAACATATTTATAATACAACAATGCACAACATATAAATAATACAACAATGCGCCAATGAATTTTATCAACAATACAACAATCCAGTGATCATCTGGATCTCCACTTTTGCTCCAACTGTTGTTTAGGAGTTTTTGACAGCATTTGTCTGCCTTTTTTGGTGTCTGTAGTGAGTGAGTGAGTAAAATATGTGATAAAGCTGCTAAGGAATGAAAGAAGCCTGCTCTTCACAGTGCACTGCAGTGATTACCTTCTGGTGTATCTGATGTTCTCATCTTTGGCCTGTATCCTGTCGTGTAGGTTGCACATGTTTTACCCTGGGGACTCAGCAGGGTGCCTGCAGTGATGGGTTGTGTCACTGTGACAGGGAAACAGGGAAGTGTCCCTGCAGGCCCAATGTTGAAGGCCACAACTGTGATCAGTGTGCCCCTAACCATTGGAACCTCGGCATGGACCACGGCTGCGAGGCCTGCAGGTGCCACCCACAAAACTCCTTCAACTCACACTGCAACCTGGTATGACTAGCACCGGCATCGGCTTGGCATTTCTTGAAAGTTTGCTGAACAATCACTCACTCACATCTTCCTGTGTATATGTAGATCAGTGGACACTGTCACTGCAGGCCTGGTTTCGGAGGGACGCAGTGCACTGAGTGTGAGCCACTTCACTGGGGGGATCCGAACGTGCACTGTAAAGGTAAGGGTTAATTCAGCAACGCTTTCCAAAAAATATTTACTATCTGCAGTTGCGTATTTCTATCTTTTTTTTCCTTTTATTCAGAATACATAAGCCACAAACAACACCATGTAGTAGAAAGATAAAATTATAGTAGAAGGAAAAAAAGAAAAAAAAAAAAAGAAAAAAAAGGTTCATGGTTCAAAGTTGAGGCGCAGTGAACAAAATTCATTTTTTTGCTTTTAGGTCATCCTGAAAAAACTTTAGTTTGTGGTGGAAACAGCATGTGACTTTGTTGTTAACTGCCTTCTAGACTAACCGGCTATGTACTTTTCAACATTTTTCATATTACAACCACCTTCTCATTCCTTTCTGAGAGCTAACTACTTAACGACATTGTAACAGCATATTGAAAGACCTTACTAACCTTTTTTTCCCCCAAGTCATTCGGGGTTAATTCTATTTTCCAAAAAGGTCAGATATTCTTGAAAAATGTCAAAAAAATTTAAAGCAACATAAACGCCACAGAGTGTGAGTGTTTAAAGGGATAGTTCACCCCAAAATGAAAATTTGATGTTTATTTGCTTACCCCCAGGGCATCCAAGTCGAAGGTGAATTTGTTTCCTCAGCAGAACACAAATGCAGATTATTAGCTTTATCCGTAGCAGTCTGGTAGTCATTTAATAGAAGTGGATGGGTGTCAGACCTTTCAAAAAAAAAAAAACCTTCCACAGACACGTCCAGATAAAACCCCGTGGCTCGTGACGACACATTGATGTCTTAAAACATGAAACGATCGTTTTTTGTGAGAAACTGAACAGTATTT
>JBBKCR010000128.1:18497812-18509511 GCA_037577295.1 Ladigesia roloffi | reverse complement strand
ACTCACAAAACTTGATTGGAGAAATCACTGATAATTAATATGTATTTTAACAATAATCATGGTGTGATGTATGTGATTGATATACATTTTAATTTTATATTTCGAGGAATGCACGTGAAAACGTTTTTTTAAATGTGCGCCGCTGCTCACTCCTGCTTATGAAAGAAGCTGCGTGTGGGCTGATTGTCAACAGGCGTCCATATTATAGGCTTTGAACAATGCGCGAATGACAAAAAAACAGGTTTTTTCTGGTCAGTGGCGCAATGACTTTCACTTCGCAGAATATAGAAAATTCGCGCTATGCGCCTCAGCACACCCCTTCTTTCCAGTGTCCCGCCCCACCCATCTGCTATAATCACAGCGCAGATTTCTGGCGGAAAATTGCACGATTCGCTCCCACAATATAGCAATGATGGGTTGCGCCAGTGACGAAAGCACGTTGCGCCGTGTGTATTATCGGGCCCTAAGATGTTTTAGGGCAAAGAGTAAATGTCAATCACCTGATTCTTCAAGAAGTAATGTTAAGTGAAGAGTTGGTTCCAGAATGTAGTTATTAAAAAGTAAATGTAGTTAATGATAATATAGGTTTGTCCAAAGACCCTTAGGTCCCAATAAAAGGGGGTCTGTATGAAAATGAATGCAATTCCTGTA
Source organism: Ladigesia roloffi (assembly GCA_037577295.1). Taxonomy (NCBI): domain Eukaryota; kingdom Metazoa; phylum Chordata; class Actinopteri; order Characiformes; family Alestidae; genus Ladigesia; species Ladigesia roloffi. Next base: position 18,508,860 of record JBBKCR010000128.1, on the reverse strand, counting down.
TTGTTTACCGGATTTGAGTGTAGATTCCTTTAACTGACTTATTCAAACATGCTGCAGACAGCTAAAATAGCGTCCAAATATTAATGGGCATGAGTGTACAACAAATGTATGTATGGTTGGAGTAATTTTAAAACCCTGAGAGACCCTTACACATATGACGTTAATGAAGATGAACAAGGAGAGGGAGTTTTATTTTCATCAGTCAAGGTCCAGAAACCAGGCATTCATAGCGTGAGCAGAATGATATGCATGACTAACCTTGCATGAATTTACTGACCAGAACATCTATAATTTGTTTTGTCAGTCTATTTTTCTATCTCCACAACAATAACACTGTAATTATAGTCATCCTACAATTATTACAAGTCTGATATTTTTTATGTGATTGTTTTGAGGATGTAAAAAATTATTTGACCCATTTGTGGAAACTTTATTAAGCTGCAATATCTTACTGAACTAGAAATATCATTTTGCTAAGAAACAAGTTAATACAAAACAGCACTTGATGAATCTGCTTAAAATAAGAAAAATATCTAGAAATAAGCTTCGTTATCAGATCAGTTTTAAAAACAATGCCATAAAGTGAAATGTTAGATGCGTAAAATTGCATAATTGCAATATGGCCCTGTGTGGTCCTTCATCCTCGAGGTGGACCTTTCGTTGTTGCTTTATATTGCTCTAAACACCCGTTCATTACATTCTAGAACGTGGGAGGAAGCCTACAGGAGTAGGAGTCATTGAATAAACATATAAACTCTCCAGTTTGGAGTATGTAGTACTCCCACAGCACTGCATATGCTCTATCATATATTTGAAGAGAGTGGGAGTGTAGACAGTGAGGCATCGCTTTAGCCTGTAACAGCTGGAGCGTTCGTTACGGGATAGGACAGGCTGTGCACAGTAGCAGCTCTAACGTTCTCACATGCCTGTTCTTCATCTCCTTCACCACTTTCTCTTGCACAAACACATGCTGATATTGGATTCTTTTAGATGCCTCATGCCTAAATTTCTTCCTAATAGAGATGAATCATCACTGCTGTTAAGTATGAGATAGTTGTGCTGCTGTTGTGAGCTCTCACACTCGGCTACACAAGACTTTCTCCAGCTCTAGGCTCAGAGGTTAGAGAAGATCAGAGGTCAGGGGTTAACAAGGGGGAGGAAAGGATTTACAAGTCTTGAAGATGTTTTCTGCACCAGATTCTACCAGGAAGCTGCTGGAATGTATGTGCATGATCAGTGATGTGCTGTAATTTCCCTCTAAAATACATACTACATGTACAGCCCCAGAAAAAAGATCACTGCGATTTATTTTAAAATCTACTTCTCTAGGAGTGTGACAACAATTCCATGCCAGTGTCTGTTAGATTTCTACACAAGCACCTCATTCTGCTTTTTAAGGTCCTAATTAGTGATCACCTGAATCACATCTTATTTATCTGCTGTCAGTGTGAAATATAAGTAATAGACAAGAAAATTAAATGTATCATTATTGCATTTATAATTCAGAGGTACTGGACTGTGCTCCCCTCAAACTGACTGGTTAGTTTTTTCCTGGGGTGCCAAACATGCTCCAAACAACCTTCCTTCAAACCTCAGTGTTCAGTCAGCTGATTTCAAGCCTGATCAGAGTGGTCCTAAACAAGAAGGAGCCACAGTGTTTGCATGCAAAAAGAACATTTTGAGGAAACAAAATAACAACATTTAATACGAGCCTAATATACACTTTTTACACTATTTTAGAACTGCATTCAACGTCCACATTTACATGAGAAACCAAGCTTTATTAAATAGTCCTGCATTTGGTTTCAAAGATCATAAGAACACAAAAGAAAACCGCTTTAGAGCTATGTATATAGACATAGTCATTAAAAAATATTTTAACAGATTGTTATTTCTTTTATTAATTCTTCTATTAATTACTTGGAATGACTTAACAATACACCAATAACCAGTAATGAACACCCTGCTGGAGCAGATAGTGATGCAGAAAAAATAACGAGGACATGACCTCGGTGTCCTCAATAATAGATACGGCACTGAGAGTAAGCGTATTACGAGGAGGACCTCCACTGTGGCTGTAGTGCGTGTGATGTTTCCTTTGCGTTTAAAGTTGATTCTGCAATACATTTATTCTCAGTCTATGCTTCTTCCATTTGTCTTCCTCACAGATCAGCTAAAAATCACGAACTTGCGTGTGAACTTCACCAAGCTCCACACCCTGGGCGATAATCTGCTGGACTCCCGACTGGAGATCAAAGAGAAGTACTACTACGCCATGTATGAGCTGGTCGTCAGAGGAAACTGCTTCTGCTATGGCCATGCGTCAGAGTGTGCGCCCATCGAAGGGATAAGGGACGACATTGAGGGCATGGTGAGCTGTTCATCAGGACAAGGGAAAACAATAGAGACCCAAGTAGAGTGAAAGTAAACTTGACTTGTGCCACTTTGCTGTTGTGATTTTAATTTTGTAATTCTGTTTGTGTGTGGGTAGGTACATGGGAGGTGTGTGTGTAAGCACAACACAAAAGGGCTGAACTGCGAGAAGTGTGATGATTTCCATAACGATCAGCCCTGGAGACCAGCTGAGGGACGCAATACTAACGCATGCAAGAGTAACTAAAGCTTCTTACCAAAACTCTACCTTTAGATATATACTGCATTAAATCACAGGACAATGTGTACTATATTCTGAAACTTTTCCCTTAGAGTGCAACTGCAATTCTCACTCCAACAAGTGTCACTTTGACATGGCGGTGTATTTGGCCACTGGCAACATTAGCGGAGGTGTGTGTGATGACTGTCTCCACAACACTATGGGCCGCAACTGTGAGACCTGCAAACCTTTCCACTATCAGGACCCAGCCAGAGACATCAGAGACCCCCGGGTATGCATAGGTAGGAGTCAGAACTCAGAAATATCTGTGTGTGTTACACGAAGTGCTACAAACAAATGTTTTTTGTTTAATGTGATCCAGATCTGATTTTAGTGTGGCCATGCTTTAGGGTTGTGCAGAGCGGCCGCTATTTGTATCTGTTTTTGTATTAATATCTAAAAGTGAAATATATCAATTGGTCACACGTGAACACACCACTGCACACAGTGTGAACAGCATGAAATTCCTCCTCTGCATTTAAACCCATTCACCAAGTGAAGTAGCGGGCAGCCATGAATTCTGCACCCGTGTGGAGCATTGTGTGGAGACGGTCTCGGGGAGCAGCGTGTGGGGAGCAGCATGTGGGGAGCAGCATGTGGGGAGTGTACCGAGAAGCGGTGTGTGGGAACGGTACTTACTCAGGGTTCCTCAGAGGTATTTGTCCGAATACGGTATTCGTAAAATAAACACGTGTTTGTGCCAGACCAAATACCGCATTTGTATTTGGCTCCACCCCTAATATGTACATATTGCCATGACAGATGTGTAACTTTCTAACATGAATGGGAACCATCCAGAAAGAAAAGTTCAATCTAAATAAAAAATGTATAAAGACACCAAATGTACCAGTTCTTGCCTTCATTCATGTTTTCTTTTTTTTGCTTTGCCAGCTTGTGACTGTGACCCAGATGGCTCGCTGAATGGTGGTATGTGTGATGGGCACGACGACCCCTCTCTGGGAATGATCGCAGGTCAGTGCCGCTGTAAGGAGAATGTGGAAGGCCCTCGCTGTGACAAATGCAAGTCAGGCTTCTTTGGCCTGAGCGCTGATGACCCACTTGGCTGCCAGCGTGAGTGCTGTCTGTTGTTTTCTCCCCCCTTTCACTTTGGGGTAGTTTTGTTTCCTGCGAATTTTGTTCTTGTTAGAGACCATTTGAGCCAATGCATTTAGTGTTTACCTGATCAACAATTGTGATGGTTAATGCATCTCCTCAGGCCAGCCTTGTGTTATTCCTTCTTCTAGGATGTAAGTGTGACCCCAGAGGAACACTTCCTAGCAGCTCCCAATGTGACCCTGTCCAGGGAGATTGCTTCTGCAAGCGCATGGTCACAGGCAGCAGCTGCAACCAATGCCTGGTAAGTACAGGCAGTGGTACTTTCATCAACACAGAAATGTGAATTTAGATCATTTATTGGTCAGTATTGCTTTTTTTTTTTTTTTTACTCGTCTTCCACTTGGCCAGTAACACAGTCCACAAATCTGAGGAGAACAGTCGTCTACATTTAGCCCCAGGGCTACAAGGCCCCCCGGGTGGTGTTGGTTTACATGGTGCTTAAAATGGACAGCAAGTAAAGAGGCACATCCTGAAATTAGACAAGCAGTGGATGCTTTACACCTGGTGTCAGTCTCTGTTTAAGAGGCTATTTTGAATCTGCTTGACTGGTGTGCCAAGAGTTATAAGCCAGCTGATTGTTGTATGTTTTTTTTTTATTCTTTGTTATTTTACTTGCTATTCTAGTTAACAGTGAATTCCAGTAATGCTTTTATTTTGGTACCAAGAACTCTTGTTATAATACCCCTTTGTGATTTTACCTGTCTGTACTTTCTCTTAGCCAGAGCACTGGGCCCTAAGCCATGATGCCAGTGGCTGCAGAGGATGTGACTGTGATGTAGGGGGAGCTGTAAACAATCAGTAAGTACTGTGTCTACTTTAACTACATTTTGGTATTATTCATGCAAATTTTCCAACAGGAATCCATTTATTCCTCAATCTTGTGAACATGTATGAAAATGTATTCAAAATAATTCATATACTTTACCTTTCCAGGTGCTCCATGGAAACAGGGCAGTGTGTCTGCCGCAATCACATGGTAGGACGTCAGTGTAACCAGGTGGAGTCTGGGTATTTCTTCATGGCCTTGGACTACTATCTGTACGAGGCTGAACTAGCCAAACTGGGTCAGGTAACAAAAGACCTTGCAGAATCAATGTTTTAGATGTATTCATGTCAGATAATAATTTACTGAGTTGTTTTAGCTCTGTATACACGGAAACAGTGATGATAAGGAGTGTAATGTAAGCCCTTAAAGTGAGAGTTAAAAGTTAAGTCCATCAGCCAGGGCATCAATAAAATTATTGTTCCTAAGACTCTTACGGTGTGAAGTTATAGCTCCACTCAAGGTTTATTTATGAATTCACAGGGTTGCACTGTTGAGGAGAAGGAGCTCCAGCTGGGTCGGCCAGCCTCTTGGACTGGCACAGGGTTTGCACGTGTTCCTGAAGGAGGAACTCTGGAATTTACTATCAGCAACATCCCTTATTCTATGGAGTATGAACTTCTCATTCGCTATGAGCCTCAGGTAATCAAAACATTTATGTCTTCTCATATGTCCAAAAATTGAACGAATGGGGTGTGAATATGTTTAAAACTGTATGTATGTTTGTGCGTTTTTGTGTTTGTGTGTGTGTGTGTGTGTGTGTGTGTGTGTGTGTGTGTGTGTGTGTGTTTATGTGTGGATGTGTTTGATAGATGCCTCGAGACTGGGAGGAAGTACGTGTGACTGTTGTTAGACCCGGTCCCATCCCCACCAGCAGCCCATGTGGAAACACTATCCCCGCAGATGATTTAATGACTGTCTCCTTACCCTCTGGATCCAGGTGTGTGTGTGTCTCTCTCTCTTTCTGTCCACCTGTCTCACACATAGTCAGAATTCTTACCATTGCAGAACAGTTGTGTCTTGTACTTAATGTCGTACCATAAGGATGTAAAAATGAACCGTCAATTGGTGTTTCACCAATGTAGCTTGGGGAATGAACCCAATCGCGGGGTTGCACGAGAGTGTGCAAGAGAGAATATGAGAAGTTGACCCGTGGGCGTAACAGAGAGATGTCAAAGATTTATTTCCTGTTGATGCTCATGATGTGTAAATGGTTGCTGTTCTAGTAATGTGTAAATGAAAATAAGGATGTTTTACCTTCTTGCCATTTCTTGCTCTAGTTCAGCTCTGATTGGTTACTGAATCTCAAGTTAATGCCTCAAAGAGTCTTAGCTGGTCATGTTCACTTCTACAGGTTTGTGGTTCTGCCCCAACCTGTGTGTTTAGAGAAAGACGTCAGGTACACTCTTCTTCTGGAGTTTGTTCGCTATGCAGACAGAAACAGCATTCCGAGCTTTAGCAATGCAAACATACTAATAGACTCCGTAAGTAAACAAAACCTTTATTTTTCAATCCACTTGAATATACAAACTGCAGCCCCCTTACGCTAGGTGTTTTTCTTTCAGATTGCCCTGCTCCCTCGTTACTCCTCTCTGGAGATGTTTGTAGCAGGTGACCCTGCCTCTCTCGCGCGGAAGCAGAGTTATGAACGTTACCGATGCCATGAAACTGCAAAGAGTGTGTCCCGGCCAGCCCTGAATGATGTGTGTGCCAAACTCCTCACCAGCATGTCAGCCATCATTAACAATGGAGCACTGCGTAAGTAGCAGAAGATGGAAGAGAAGAGTCACTGAGATTGTAGTGCAGAATCTGTATTAAGCATTTATTAATGTGTATGTGTTTGCTCTCTCTTCACTCAGCGTGCCAGTGTGATCCACAGGGTTCAATCAGCTCTGAATGTGATGTGCATGGAGGTCAGTGCAAATGTAGGCCAAATGTGATTGGGAGGCGCTGTGCTAAATGTTCTCCAGCAACCTATGGCTTCGGCCCTTCTGGATGCAAAGGTAAGATACACTCCCAAAAATACTACACATTTCAAAAATGTAAACTGTTCAGCCTGATCTTGATTTGTCACATCTGGATTGCACTCCAGAACACACATAAACTTATTTTGACTTGCACATCTGAAAAGGGGGCTGGGGCAGTGGGGATGCTAATGACTTTCCTTGCTGTCCTAAAACTGTGAGGCTCAATATAAACATATTTCGCACCCAGAAAGATTAAGACACTGCCTTAAATCAGACATCTGAGCTGGGTAGCAGCTTCTTGGCTAACTAGCAGCACTAAAACAAATGTTTTGGGATGATGACCTGTGCTCTGGTGTCTTAAGTGCTGTCTATAATTCTGCCATCTATTTATCTTGCTCTTAACTAATTACTGCTCCGCTTTAAGATCTTCCAGCCTGCCGAAGCCTGCAATGAGCAAGCGTCACAGTCACACTCTCTCTCCATATTGATTGTCAAGGTGGCTCACCCCTCCACTGTCTCTCTTCATACACAACAGTGGCGAAAAAACTATAAAGTCTAAGTCTTTAAACTGTCAATACACAGCCCCTGATAATCTGATTAAAAGGTGTAAACTTTTGCCCAGAGTTGAACCAACCATCTCTATTGCTGAGAGAAGACACCTCAAACTACTAAGCCCTCTCTTTCAAGATTTTTTTTATTTGTCACATCCATATTCATACAGGTACAACACGCAGTGAAATGTATCCTGAACGACTCCTTATAAACAGTGTTGTGCAGGTACATTTAAAAAAGTAGAAATAGTTGCTAGTTACATCTCACAAATAGTAACTGCGTTAGTAACTGAGTTAAGATAAGGTAAGATTGACTTTATTAATCCCACAATGGGGAAATTTCTTTGAAACCGCAGCAGTAGTGAGAAAGACAGTTTAACTGGGTCTGTAGGGACAAAAGTTATAACATAAGAACAAAATAAAGATCAATATAAAAACAAACAATATCATGCTGTATAAATATGAATAAAGATATGGGTAAACGGAATATATACACAGACTGAGTTACATCATTTTAAAAGTAACTAAATACCATGCGATGTAATTATTGCGTTACTTTTAAAAACATCAAATTTTAAATAACTATAAAATAAATATAAAACATTGTACAATAATCACCGACGCAGAGTTCCAACGCTTTTTTCCTGGGCATAAGCTGCACATCACATAAAAATTTTTTCCTTTCACCTCAGCGAGGGAAAAGTAGCGCTTAAACTTCCAGTTTGCAGAAGCAGGAAAACTCTCTCTTTCTACGGCTCTGCCTTCGACTGACTGTGTGTGTGCCTGTGTGTGACGACCAGTACTACTCTGTCTGTGATTGGCTAACCATGGTAATTTACTAAATCTAAGCCAATTATCGCATTCTCATTTACACCACGTGTACAGACACACCAATCATCATCACTGGTTATGTGCCCTGCCCTCCCCCCGAACATACACACAAACACACACACACACACGCTGCTCGCATGAAAACCGCTTCAGTGTACTCAGTTATAGTAATGCGCATTTAATTGTCAGTAACGGTTATGGCATTGTAACGGGGGAAACAGTAATTGGTTTGATTACTAATTACTGAAAAAAGTATCGCCATTAGTAACGCCGTTTATTTATAGCGCCGTTATTCCCAACACTGCTTATGAATGCGTAGATTTTTTTTAAAGACAATTATATTTTTTATATAAAATCTGGAATTAACCAAGTGATAGGAATGTAGATAGAATGTGAATATTTATTTAAATTAATTCAGCAGCAGAATTTACAATGTGCAATTGGAATGTTAAAATGCATTGTGCATTATTATCAAGCTAGCACAGTAATGTAAAAAAACAGATTGATGAAAGTAGGGTACGTTACAGAGTGATATATCAGAGAAATGCAACCAGATTGACCAGAGCAATAGCAGAGTGTAGCAGCATGTAAATTACAGTGGGATAAATATATATATATCAGACATGAGATGAGGTATGACAGATTTTGGTAAGGTCTGGGATGTGTCCTTCAGTGTCTGCTTTCTCTTTTTCCCTCTTTTTCTCTCTTTTTCTCTGCATTTACTTTCAATGATCAACTAATTGAGCAGTTTCCAGACACTGTGCAAGAGATGACATGACACATTGGGGCCAGGTACAATGTTGAGAGAGGAGCACACAGACATTGGTTTGTCCAAAAAAAAATCTTCCCACAGCAAAATTTGATCTGGTGTTTCTGCCTGTCTTGCCCAACAGACCAGCACGTTACCCTTGAGCCATGGAGGGGGATTAGCTCAGTCACTATTTAAGGGTGAAATGAATGGCTCAGGGATTTGGACTCACTGACACCAGTGGATCTTTTTTATTAATAACCAAAATTACAGTTATCAATGCTTCTTCTGATACCGCCCTGCCGCGGTGCTTTGCTCTATTTGCCACTGTGGGTTTATGCTAGCCATCAGCTACCATTTAGGTCAATGGGAGAATAAAAGCACTTTGTTAACATCCCCTTTTTGGGGGATGGGTTGTAAACATGTCAGAGTATCTGTGGCAATATCTCAACAATGTTAGGAGGAGAATCAGTACCAATTCATCTATAAAAAACCTTTAGGGAACAAATCAATAATTATTTAGATGATTTCCTGTTCTTTCTTGTCTAATGGATTATACTATTGACATCTGACTGTATTTTATGGATGTAGTAAATAGAGATAAGATTTATTTTATTGTATTTATACATTTTCTCTCTCTCTCTCTCTCTCTCTCTCTCTCTCTCTCTCTAGCATGTGAGTGTAGTCAGGAGGGCTCTAACAGCCGTTCCTGTGATGTGTACACTGGGCAGTGTCCGTGTCGGCCAGGGGCATTTGGTCAGCGCTGTGATGGCTGCCAAGCCGGACACTGGGGCTTCCCCAACTGCAGACCCTGTCTGTGTAACGGTCATGCAGAGGAGTGCCACCAGAGGACCGGAGCCTGCATCAGCTGCAGAAGCAACACTGCAGGGGACAAGTGTGAAAAGTAAGTAATACGTGCAAGAAGCTGTCCCCATATGAGAGCACGATATAGAGTTAGGGTTATGGTTAGTATACAAAAACCAAAAAAACTTCACACCTTCAACGCTTGGATATCTAGAGTCACTGTTGTTTTGTTGAATTATGCCAATGTAATTATATTATTGTGTTCATAGCTTGTTAATGTAAGTAATTAGATTTTAACTGCATTCAACATGCAGGTGTGAGTCTGTTTTTTTACTCGTTTTTTCATTGTTGTTTTTTTTTTTACTTGAACTGGGTAAATAATTAATAGTTGACTTAAAAAGTTTATTTCATCACCAGACAAACTTAAAGATCAAATGATCTTTCTGTATAAAAAGAGAGATTCATATAATTTCTACGAAGTTTACATGAGATAAATAGGCTTCTTTTTTTCAAAATGTTACAGAATGTCTGTAAATGCCAATTAAACACAGGTGTGCCAATGGATTCCATGGAAATCCAGTCTTGGGTTCAGGAAACCAGTGTCGGCCTTGCCCTTGCCCAGATGGACCCAACAGTGGACGGCACTTTGCTGCCTCCTGCCACCAGGACAGCCACAACAGACAGGTGGTCTGCAACTGTAAACAGGGCTACACAGGTGCGTGCCCCTCTCAATAGGAAAGACACAATTTGTAGTGATCACTCGTAATGCATTACTCTGTGCAACAGCAGGGGTTGAGACGGAAATGAGAAAGAACAGCGTAGTTCTAGGCTGCGGGTGCCTAGTGGTTAGTGCGTTCTCCCTGCGATCAGGAAGAGACCATTCCTGCACAATGCTGCCTGGTTGCTGTGTTCCTGCCTGCTCGTTGCTTCACTCGGTGAATGCTTTAAATGCAGAGAAAGAATTTTGTGGTGTTCACGTGTGACAGAATAGTCCCTTTCACTGATATAGATTGGCATCCCAAAAATGCAAGGTGCCGGGCTGGTGGTTGAGCCAGTGTTTGAGGCAGAGATACTGTCTCTTGGAAGTAGAGGTCTACGGGGGACTGTTCTTTTTAGTCTCGCTCACGTCCGCTCCCGCAAGGTTTTATTCCGCACCCACCCGCTCCCGCTATATATTCACTCTTTGTTCACCCGCTGCATGCTTCGAATAATTTTCTTCCCGACCCGATCGTTCCCACTAAATTTTTATCTGTTCCCATACATCAGACTTGCCTAATGTGGGTTTCTTAACAGTAAACTGACCATTTTCTAGTCCAAGCTGAACGTCCTTCAAAGACAGCGGATCCAAATTTGCTCTGCCATCCAGTACAAATGCATGACGCAGTTGTTGGGGGAATTGCCCCCTTTAGTCAGGGATGAATCGGCTGGGTGGAAGAGATTCTTTAGCCGGAAGAAACACCATTTCGCTCAAATGTATTAAAAGAAAGATTTATTAAAACATCTGCAGATGGGGTCAGGGTAGGTCTCAGAGACAGAGGAAAGTCTCCGTCCTAAG
>JBBKCR010000128.1:18485233-18497712 GCA_037577295.1 Ladigesia roloffi | reverse complement strand
AAGTGCAGACATTATTACAGTGAATATGGATACATTTTGAAACATATATAATTATATAATTAATAAAACAATAAATAATTAATAAAACATAAGATAAGAAAAAATTACAATTAATAAATGCTAATTCTGCCACAACACAGTCCATGCGTGCAGCGCGTGCATAACAGTCACGAGTGCAGGCCATACAGGTACTCGATGAGACTGAGTAAAGTGCAGATGTGCTGTTCAGAAAGGACGTCGGGAACAGTATAGTATTAGACCGCCCGCTCCCGTCCAAATTACACCAGAGTTGCCGACCGCTCCCGCATTGTGTTTGTAAATTTATTCCCGCGTAGCAAAAAATCTGGTCGGGTCCCGCGGGAATGCAGACCTCTACTTGGAAGTACTGACTTGCTTTGGGTGACATATCAACAGAGTGGACAGATAAGTCAATACCTGAGACGGCCCCATGTATTTGCACATCACTGTTTTCACGAGAGAGTTACACTGACTGGCTAAAATTATTGAAACACAACATTCATTATATTAGCTGTTATCTGTTTTATTCACTTCGCTGCTATGTATTGTAAACTGCTATCCAAGTGATGTTTTTTTAACCCTCTTACAACTATAAGCTTTGTGAATATGTACCCAAAGCTAGTATCTCCTAGTTAGTTGTCCTTTAAGGCTTGGCATAATGTTTCTTGTTTGAAAGCTAAATGTCTAATATGTCGTCCATGAGGGCACAGCTCTAATATAACAACCTCTATATGGTTTACACACCCTGCTTAAATGTGCTTCCACAGTCATGTACCCTATAGTACTAAAGGCATTATGTACACATTTAGGTGCACATATATGAAAGGGTTTCCAGAACATCTGGGGGAAAATTATTCAGCTGGTATTCCAATCAGTGAGTTTGTTTATGCCACAGACCAGGTATAACTGAAAAGAAAGCAAGGGGTTTCCAACCCAGTGTTACAGTAAGAGATGTTTTGTCAAATCCAGCATTTGTACCCCCTACAATCCCCAACAGCTGGAGAAAAATAAGAAAACGTTTTTGTCCTCTTTCCATATTGTTAGTGTTTTCATTAGACTTTATTCATTGTGAATGCACTTTCTACACATCTCTCTGTGGCCCTGCCCTTTTCTTTGTGTAAGTATTCTTCTCTTTGTAACTTTGTGACCCCACCAGGTGTGCGCTGTGAGGAATGTGCCCCTGGTTACTATGGGAATCCTTTTCAACCTGGTGGGCGGTGCCAGCCCTGTCGCTGTAGCAACAACATCGACCTGTCAGATCCTGAGTCATGTGACAGGCGGACTGGGGAGTGTCGCAAATGTCTCTACAACACCGAAGGCCCCGACTGCGGCGTGTGCAAGAGTGGATACTACGGAGATGGCTCTCGCCGTAACTGCAGGAGTGAGTCACTAACCAATGGCCTACCTTACCCACAACTGTGGCTCTGTTTCTATCAGACTTAATTTAAAAGAACGGACTGGCTGACTGACTTTGATTGGCACAAGGACGTTATTGAACATTTTTGAATGTTTTTGTTAATTCTGTAGGTGATTCTCTCAGGATTAATATAAATTGGTTCAATTGGTTGGTTCTCACTCAGATTGGGCAATTTTACTCATTTGTTCTTATTTACTCATCTGTATGTTATTGACTGTTTTTGCCATCCCCAATCACATGCTGTAACTCTCTTTTTTCTCATGGTACAAACACTATGTCACTTTTCATACTGGACCAAACACTGTCAGTTTCACTAATAGTGTTATTTTATTATAGATGCCATTGTTACATTTTTAATTGGTTAGTTTATCTGAAATATTTGCACTATTCTACTGTTCTGTTCTATTTTAAACTTTATTGTATATCTTTATCTACTTCTGTTCCTCTTGTAGCACTGAGCATGTATAGGTCAAAATAATTTCCCAGGATAAATAACATTCTTTCTTATATTAATATTATCTAATGGCATTTTTCCTCACCTTCACAGAGTGCACTTGCAACTTCCTTGGTACAGAGCTTAGTCAGTGTCTGTCTCGAGACGACTGCTTGTGTCAGCGCTCCACAGGACAGTGTCAGTGCCTGCCTCACGTTACAGGCCTTACCTGTGACCACTGCGCTCCCAATTACTGGAACTTGGCTAGTGGACGGGGCTGTGAACCCTGTGGTTGTGACCCTAATAATGCGTACACTTCTGCCTGCAATGAGGTATCTCTCTTTCCTCTCTCCCTATTAGCACAGAACGGTTTACACTCTTTAGACTGGAGGAAATTAGTCCTTAGGAATTGACTGATTTCGATCAGATTGGTTTTGGAACACAGAAATATTTGACATCTGAATCATTTAGACATGTTCTCCCACAGTTCACAGGTCAGTGTCAGTGTCGTGATGGTTTTGGCGGACGGACTTGCAGGGACTGCCAAGAGAACTATTGGGGAGATCCCAGAATCCTGTGCAGAGGTAAAACTCGGTTACACTGCATTAAACTGTAGAGTGCATTAAGATTAAATTACACTATTAAATTGTGCTGCTCTTTCTTTTGTATACCCTTGTGTAATCTGCCTTTGTGTAATGGATCATTCGCCTCTCTCTGCAGCCTGTGACTGTGACCGTAGAGGCATTGAGACCTCTCAGTGTAACCGTATGACAGGTCACTGTTCTTGCCGGCAGGGAGTATCTGGCGTTCGTTGTGATCAGTGTGCCCGTGGCTTCTCGGGCACTTTCCCGGATTGTCAGCCTTGTCACCAGTGTTTTGGGGACTGGGACCGCATCGTCCAAGATCTAGCCACGAAAACGAAGGCCCTTGCAGCCCGAGCGCAGGAGATCCAGACCACAGGCCTGACAGGACCCTTAGAGAAGAAGTTCAAGGATTTGGAAAAAAAGCTAGCACAAGCTCAAAGTATTGTCAATGCACGCAATGCCACTGTTGAAGCTGTGACTAGTCTAATGGGCATGATTGAGGAACTCAGGTAGTACATGTTGCCACAATTTACTCCATTTTTCTTATCCCTTAAATCATTATGGTCCTCTGCTGGTGACTTCAACATGGGCATTCTTTGATGGTTTGCTCTCCCAGGTCTCGTATCGGAGAGACCACAGACACACTGAATCGTCTGGAGGGAGACCTGACCAATGTGCAGGACAGCAACTATGATGCCAATAATGAGCTGAGCACACTAGAGAGGGAGGCCAAAGAGCTCAACTTCACCTCTCAGCAGCTGAACCGCCAGCTGGACATCCTGAAAAACTCAAACTTTTTGGGTAAGGCTTAGATACACTTCAAAGACTCATGGATGCACACCCATTCAACAGACAACTATCCAAAAATTTCAGTCATGCACACCTATTCAGCTGGAAAAAGTGAAATAGGGTGTAGTGGAATAGTATTTATAAGATTTGGGTTTAGACAATGTATTTCGGAACTGAAATTGGAAGAAAACCTTACTCAAACATTTATAGTCAGAAATATTTACAAATGTTCTCCAAAGATAATTAGTCCTAAACAAAACAGAAATGTATTACATTAATTAAAACAAGTTGAATACAAAGTTTTTTAATGGGAAGTGTAATTTTCCACAAAAAAGACACCTGTACATACTAATCTGACTATTCTTACCTTTTTCTTAATTGCCAAAAGCTATTGATTTTTTGCTGATTATGTTTACAAGGACACTCATCACCAGGGTCTTCTTACTACAGGTGCATATGATAGCATCCGTGCTTCCTACAACAAGTCTCGAGATGCAGAGCGCTGTGCCAACCAGTCCACCACTGACACTCCTAGCACTGTGAGCCAGTCAGCAGATACCCGCAAGAAGACAGAGCGACTCATTTCAGAGAAGAAAGATGACTTCAACCGCAGGAATGCTGCAAACAAGCGAGCCCTCACTGACCTAAATGTGAAGGTGCAGAGCCTTGATATAAAGAAGCTCAATGAGAAGGTCAGAGGCTTTAACGCTGCTCATGGAAATAAGAAACCCTGTTTGACCAAGGCAATATAAAATCCACAGACGCCATCCATACTTATTTCTTGTCCATCATCCTAGGTCTGTGGGGCTTCAGGTGATGTCCCATGTGGAGAGAGTCCTTGTGGTGGTGTTGGATGTCGTGACGATGAACGGAGACACTGCGGGGGACTGAACTGCAATGGAGCTGTTTCCATGGCTAATAATGCTCTGGAGAGATCCAAACATGCCGAGGAGGAGCTAATCAAAGCCATGGGAGATGTGGAGGGACTCTTCAAGCAGGTGAACATCATATTTCTGCTTCCCAGTACTTAGTTTTTACAAAGGTTCACTGTGCTGGACCAGGACCACAAGAGCAGATTGTGCAAGTATTTTATCTTTGTTTGGCTCATTCAGGTTGCAGAAGCAAAGACAAAGGCTCAAGAGGCCAAAGATAAAGCTCAGGCTGCCCTGAAGAAAGCCAGTGACACCAAGAAGAAGGTGGAGCGTTCCAACAATGACTTGCGGGACCTCATTAAACAGATTCGGGGCTTTCTTATGCGTGAGTTTTTAGCGTTTGGTGAAATTTGCAATTCCATAACTATTTCCATAACTAATTTCTATATTATTCTAAGACACAAATCACATTACTTGTGCACTCAACAAAGCATAGGCAGTTTATAGGCAGTCCCTTTACAGCTTACTGACTAGGCAACACTGTGTAGATGCTACAAATATGCTGAACGTAGCCAGAGGCTGCAATATAATGAGATTCGAGAACACATGTCATTGAATTCTTCTCACACATTCTAAAAACATTCGTGCTTTCATGCTTTTGTGCAAGTTATTGATTATCAGAACCTGCTACCTGATAAATTAAGAAAAATATGTAGACAGTAACATAAAAACTAAAACTTTGTTCTCTTTTTATTCCCTCAGCCACCTTAACCTGACTGTGTCAAATGTTTGTATATCCACAGAAGAAGGAGCTGACCCTGACAGCATTGAGGCGGTGGCCAATCGGGTTCTTGAGTTGTCCATCCCAGCCTCACCACAGCAAATCAGACACTTAGCTGATGAGATTAAAGATCGTGTCAGGAGTTTGTCTAATGTGGACGCCATTCTGGAGCAGACACAAGATGATGTCCGCAAGGCAGAACAGCTCCTGATGAATGCTAAAAAGGCCAGGTAGATATATACACATTTATGTGTTCCTCTGTGAGTGACAGATAACCTTTGTGCATCTGTTGCATAGCAGTGACTGTAAGAGTGTCGTTTTCAGCTAAGCGTTTATTACGGTCCCCTTTTTCTTAAGGAATAAGGCGGAAAGGGCAAAGAACACAGCAGATAGTGTGAAGCAGGCCCTGGATGATGCTAATAAGGCTCAGACAGCTGCTGAGAAGGCCATCCAGAGGGCAAGGGATGATATTAGAATGACTGAGAATCAACTGGCTGAGGTACAACTTCATAAGCTTTCAGGTTAAACTTGAGCTGTTAAGGTTTTAAAAAACTAACAAATATTCTGTCTCTGAAGATTCAGTCTGAAACATCAGCCAGTGAGAAGGACCTGAACGATGCCATGGACAAGTTGGATGGTCTGGGGAGGCAGATAGAAGCTTTGAAGGCCAAACGGGCCAGTACGAGCCTAGTATCTGCACAAGCTAAAGAAGCTGCTAGCATGGCTTATGACAAGGCTAATGAAGCAAAGCAGGTATGTTTGTTGGAATCTTCATGGTGACTGGTATTTCCTTTTTGACTTTCACCAGAAATAACACCTTCAACTGTCTCTGTTCAGGTTCTGGATGGTGAACTTTCAGATAAGTACCGCACTGTTCAGGATCTGGTAGGCAGGAAGGCAA
Organism: Ladigesia roloffi; assembly: GCA_037577295.1. Lineage (NCBI taxonomy): Eukaryota > Metazoa > Chordata > Actinopteri > Characiformes > Alestidae > Ladigesia > Ladigesia roloffi. The sequence goes on along the minus strand of JBBKCR010000128.1, from coordinate 18,491,917 downwards.
ATGCAGTGCAGGATGCCAAGAAAAAAGCTGAACAGCTTAGGGATGAAGCAAAGCAGCTTCTAAAGGATGCACAGGACAAATTGCAGAGGCTGGCAGGTGAGTGGGAAAGAACATGCTGGTGAAGCTGGAGGGGATGAGAAATTCACTATTTGTATCTTCCAGAAATTAGGGCATTAGAAATACAATAAATACCTCAATTTTTATCGGATTTGTGTAAGTTGCTTTGGATAAAAGTGCCAGCCAAATGAATGTAATGTTATGTAATGAAAACTCAGTTGTACTGTTTTACAAAATCACTTCTTGAGAAAATTATGGTTCAGCACTTCTCAACATTCCAATGCAGTTTTGATAACTATTTTTAAAGCATTTTTAAAGCAAACAGAAATGAGGGGCTAAACATAACCAAAATACATAAAGAGAATCACAGATTAGCTACAAAGTAAAATTAACTCAAATTATCAATATATCATCTATTCATTTTAATAGAATGTTTTCATTACATAACATTTTAAATCAATTTTAATCAGTATATTTTACATTTTTGTTTTATTGTGATCATTGTTTTTATAATTGTTTTACTTTCTTTTTCATGTTTATTCTTTTTATGTAAAGCACTTTGAATTACCTTTGTGTATAAAATGTGCTATATAAATAAACTTGCCTTGCCTTGCCTTGCCTAATATGGCCTAAAATTGTGATCTTGTTTTCGTTTTTGATGTTTTCTTATTGCTAACATGTTTACTAAGTGACTTATGTAACTCTTGCTTTCCTTTGTGCGTTCTTAGTACTTGAAAAAGGCTATGAAGACAATCAGAAAATCCTGGAGAGCAAAGCAAGGCAGCTCGATGGACTGGAAGATAAAATGAAGGTTATTCTGAATGCCATCAACAGGCAAATCCAGATCTATAATACATGCCAGTAAACCGGCAGAGGCCTGCAGGACTGATGCAACTGACAGTGCAATACTGCCCACAAATTTCCGGAAGCAAACTGAGGATACCAGACTGGCACTACGGCAATCAACGATTTCCATAATGATCTTAATTGAGATTTAAAAGGAAATTGTAAACATTTTCAGCCAAACACACACATACAAAGCAAGGAGAAGATGTTTTTATTAAAAGCTTTTTGAGTTATAACTCAGATGTAACACACCCAGGTCTTTTACAAAAGTTCCAAATGTGGGCAATTAAAGTTCAAACTAAAGTTTTTTGTTTTGAAATGAGAGGGTTGGTTACCAGCATTTTACCATGTACACCCTAACTGTCTGTACCGGTGATCTACATCACTGCAGTTCTTTCTTTGCTCTGTCCCATGGTATTTGATTTAATTCTATCTGATAATGATTTAATTAATTAGTTGTGTCCGAGCACATCATAAAACTTTATACTGCTGAAAACCTCCATGGCTAGCAGTGTGGAAGTCACATCAGCTGGTAATAATTGAAGTTGATGAATCACTCTTGATGCTGGTTTCTCTGACCCAGATTCAGCCTGAACCTGGTGCATCTTTAATTTGAAACTGTAAGGTGAAATTTAAGTGGTCATAACACACATTCATCTTGTGTTTTTATCTGTTTTATTGTGTTTAATGTGTAAAAACAGTCTGTATACACTGGTGTATACTGGGAAAGACTTTAATACAAGAGCACTGAATGTAGCCATCAATGGTTCCAGTGTCTGCTTTTACTTGTCCTGTACAACTGCCTGATTTCATTAAGACCACCTTCCTTTATGGAAATGAATACAAGAAATACTTGAAAACACTATATCTCTTGAAGGCCTGCCTATAAATTATATTGGTGGCTTAATAAAACTATTTTAAAATAATTTACCAGTATTGAGGATTATTTTATACTTCTGATGAAAATAACAGTGAATGCTGTTCATTTTCATGCATGATATAAATACCATAAAAGTGTGTCTGGGAAATGCTGGAAAATGATTAAAATTTTTTATTATGATTAATCACATGGTTTATACCCCAAATGAATAATGAATTTAAAAGCATTGCATTGTGCACTTTTTATTTTTAAAGTACTGCTGCATCAACAAATGTGCAAGAACATTTAGTTTGCAAACACTTTAAACTAATAAGAAACTATTTAACAACAGTTTTCTCTTTAAAACAGTTACACTGTTACAGTTCAAATATTCCTAAATCTCACCACAGGGCATCCACCTTTTATCTAATTTCTTATAGAAAAACAGGTGCCCTGGAGCAGAACCATTACAGCAGCTACAAAGAGGGACCAACACTGGATGAAACTCTATGTTTCTGAATGCAGTGTATTTAAAGTCTCCTTTGGTGTAATGGTCGCGCATCCCATTATTTGACCAAAAGTAATGGGACATATGACGCTTCGTTCTGCACACACTAATGAGCAAAAAACTTTCAAATATATATATATATATATCGTATTCCTGCAAAGAATAACTGTGATACTGACAGGAACTGCTGGTTGATGGAGAGCCTCTGAAGAAGCATTACTTATTTTAAGTGAACATTTTGGTCTTACAACATTTATTTCCTATACTGAGGGGACACCATGTACAACAAAATAACAGTGTAAATATAAACAGCCAGGGGGCATATGTTCCTCCCCCTGGATGATACAGTATTACATCTGTAGCTTACACAGTGTAGCACCACATTTTTATTAGATTAAATGGTGTTGTACAGCAATGTACAAAGTGATAAAAACGCACCCAAATGTATCCATTACAAGGGCCTACTATATAGGGGCACATCAGTTTTTTCAAGAGAGGTGAGTAATTCTCCCTAAAAACAAACATTAATTTCATGCCTTTCTACATTTCCTTGCCAAGAACAAGAGGTTCCCCGAATTTGAGATTTGTTGGATATATATCTATTTAAATACATGCACACTCTCCACCAAAGCCTCAAGTATTCATCAACCAACCAATGTTGCCTAAATTGATCAAATAAACTTCTTTTTTTGGCAAAGGTAGGTTTATTTGATGTATTTATTCTTCTATGCTCTATATACAGTCACATGAAAACGAAAAAAGAAAAAAATCCCCATTAGTCCATCCACTCTCTCCCAGTGCATCACTTAGGTGACTTAGATACAAATGTTGGAATTAAGTTCAGTACTGATCATCTAATCAATCAAATGCACCAGTATTTTAAACAGTCTTGGAGGTAAAACAAGTGCATAAATACTATAATTAAATGGCTGGCATATAAGAGCTAGCTCACTTAAACACTCAAAACTAATTCAGTGTTCTTATTAAGGCTAAATATCAGACATGGAAGCCACATTTTGTTATGAAATCCATGCATTCCTGGACTGACAGCATCCATGGACTGATTATTTTTTATAAACAGTGACAGATGTCTTTATTTTTGTAACTGTTTCAGAGTTTATTGAGCAGCTAATGTTTTTGCTCTGCTATTGCTTGAGTTGAGCTCTCTGGATATTTTTGCCTCTCCGTGGCCACGCGTGTCCCTCATGCTCTCATTTTCAGACGTGCAAGGGGGGCATGTGTGGCCTCTAAAAGGTTCCAGTGAGCTCAAGCAATAACACAGCAAAAACGTGGCTTGTTCACTTAAACTCTCAAAATAGCATTCTTTAATCTACCTAAACTAAATACACAAAAGCCATGTTTTGGTCCCAAAATCAGCTAACTGAGCTGGCTCAGCAGGTTGCTGGCTGACAAACAGCAGCCTCAGTTCTAAAAAATGAGTGTCAAGTCAAGTCAATAAGTCATTGACAATATAGACACAGAAGACAGAGATACAAAGCAACATGCCTCCTGGAGAGGACAAAATACAGCCGAACACGGCAAGACAACATTTAGTGCAATTGAAAATTGCTACTGTTTGGTTGAAAACCCATTTTTAGCACTTCTGCATTTTAAATGTTCAGCTGTCAACAAGTTGTTTTAAAAATGGGTCATTATACTTCAGCGTTTTCATAAAAGTTTTAGCAAATTTTAAGATTGTTTTGGCATCACTGTGAAATCTACATTTTATTTCAACCGGATGTAGTGTAGGGAGTTATAAGACTGTTTTGACTCTTAAAAATAGTTGCCTACCTCTGTAACATGAACAGATACATTTTAAAAGTAAAGGTTGAATTTAGATCATTTATCAGTCAGTACTGCTTATTCTTACTCAGCTGCCATTTGACAAGTAACAGGATCCACACAAATCTGAGGAGAACAGTTAGGCTGTCGTCTACATTTAGCTCAGAAATACAAACCCCCCAGATGGCGTCGGTTTACATGGTGCTAAAAAAGGACAGCAAATAAAGAGGCACATCCTGATATCTATCTATCTATCTATCTATCTATCTATCTATCTATCTATCTATCTATCTATCACTCTGCTATGAAAATAAAATAAAACTTGAGACACAGTCACACTAATGAATTTAGCAGCACAGGACTACACTGAGTATTTGTAAAATTATCGCTTATCAAGTTGAGACACAGAATGCGAGAGTGCCTGTATTGGCAGTAAACAGAGGTAACATAAAGTAAGATAAGATAAACCTTTATTAGTCCCACAAGTAGGAACATTGAATTGTCCCAGCAGAAAGTTGACAGAAACAAAGGGCAGCAAAAAACACAACAATAGAATAGTATAAAAAATAGTAGAATAAAAATACAAATGTTAAAATAAGATGTGTGCATGTATATTGTAAAATGTTTTAAAAAATGCACTTCGTGTCAGGTCTGGGGACAGTGACTGAAGGTGGCCACTAGAGGCCACTGGTTGATCTGGGTTTGGGACTTTGTGTTTGACACTGGGTGAGACACAGCGGAGCAGCTGAGACACAGGGGTGAGGCCATGATATTTCAGATCTCTTGAGATCTGTTGAGTATTTAAAGGGTTTGTCTTACAGTGTCCTTTGTCCGTTCACACTCACTCTTGCCCTTATAATTACCCTTGCCTTACCCACTTTGTGTTCATTCAGGTTTTCCTTTATTTTGTATTAATTTGTCCCTTGAGCCTGGTTTTTGATATTAGATTGGTTTATAGATTAAGAAATAGAGTCAAAAGGAACAATGGATGCATGTGTGTGTGTCTCCTGCCTGAGCAAGCCTTACCAAAATGTGACACTTCAGTAATATTGTATGTGAGGGAAACTACAGTGTATTTGATGAGTGTGATTGTTTCCATCCAACATCAGTTGGAAGGAAAGACCTTCGGAATCTCCCCATCCCACATTGTGCAGTCTGCCACTGAAGAGCTGCTCAGTGCTGTCAGTCCCCTGCATGGGGTGCGAGATATTCTTCAACAGATACTACACCTTCGTTACTATTCTCCTGACACTCACCACCTCCACTGGGTCCAGAGGGCATCCTAGAATCCAGCTGGCCCTCTAGATCAGCCTGTTCAGACTCTTTCTGTCCCCAGCAGGGATGCTGCTGCCCTTTTTGTAGAGTGCATTTGTGAGTCCAGCCGAGTTTATTGTTCAGGTGATCACAAAGGTACTTGTAGCTCTCCACGGCCTCTATGTCCATGTCCTGGATGTTCAGTGGTTGTGATGTAGGCTGTTTGTGGACGTCTACCACCTGCTAAAGTGCACATAATGTTGGATGTCTAGAGTGTATTATGAGAAGTATATACAGTATTGAGTGAAGTAGTTCGTTGAAATATACTTGGTTAACCAGGGACTAGACACCTCCGTGCATTCAGAACTGTGGTGGCCTGTGGTATAAAACTGTAGCACAGTCTTGCAGAACCAGAGCAGAAACTTGATACTGTTTTTCTACTGCTGATATCTCCTCGCAAGTGGGTCCCCAGGGCTTGGCTTAGTTTTTTTTATTTTTTATTTATACATCGAAAGCTAATCTTAATGGTTTTCTATGAGAACTCTCCCCTAAATGGTTTACACACTTTTGTAGTATGTGCTCCTACAAATTCTGTACACATAGTTGCACATATGTGAAAAGTGTTTCCAGAATGTCTGGGAAAATATTAAAGTACTGTACTGTAAATTGATTGTTCATACAGCTCTGTGGAAGCTCTTTACGTTAGGGAACCGATTATACAGCTGTTATTCCAATTGGTGGATTTGGCTTTAACCACTGAGCAAGTATAAAAGAAAACGAATGCAAGAGATTTCAGACCCAGGTGTTTTAACCGCAGCATTTGCATCCACTGCCACCCAAACAGCTGGGAAAAATGCCAAATATGTTTTCTTTCTGGCATCCTATTTAATGCTTCCCCCTTGTGGACATGGGGCAGGTTAACATGCCTGTCAGATGGACCAGAAACCCTTGCTTTATTTTATACCTTCTTAAAACCTAAGAAAAACCATGAATTCATTAAAAAATAAACCTTGGAGTACAATAGACCAGGGAGCTAGATGTATGCCACAAATAAACAGTCAATCAGCACCAAGTTGTCAATCCTTCATCAACCTGTTGCAGTTACTTAAAATTCGGTCGCCATATTCGATTCAGATAATATTTATATTTAGGTCCCAGTTCCTTCATATTATGTTATATTTGTTGCCGGTTGGACATTTCAAATTTTACACTCTGAAGTTTCATTTGCCAGAAAAAAAAATATGTACAGTTATTGCAAACAGAAATACAGGATGGAAAACCAAGAGTTGTATTTATGTGGGAAAAGTCAGTGAAAATATGCCATTCCTATTTTCCCAGTCCAACAGATACTTGTGCAAACACTGGAAATGGATCGTCA
>JBBKCR010000128.1:18473487-18485133 GCA_037577295.1 Ladigesia roloffi | reverse complement strand
TCGAAAGTCCTCAGCTAAACTGGAAAGCCTCTTCAGTGTCCATTTTTTGCGTTTCAGCAGTAAAAATAGCCCATTTACGGTTCCTATCCTCAGAATTAAGCTCTGATCCAAAATGGATGAAAACCGTTTTTTTTGGAGATAGCACCCTGTTTTCCAATTGGGCCACCATTTCATTGGCTTTCATTCAGTATATGTGACGAGCAACTGCGGTGTGACTGGGCCAAAAGAATACCGATCATGTTAAAGCAGCCAAACACATGCACGGAGGTGCCAGGGCTCTTTCTTGGCCGGTGGGCGGGCTAGAAAGGTGGGGGTGGTTCCAAAAGACACTACAGGGAATGTCAAAGAAGGTGGTGTCAAGAAGATTGACGTGCTCTTTCTCCAATCAGTTAAAAAACTGAGATTTTTTGCATTGACCCGACCACGGGTCCGAGATGCCCCTTGCGGCCCAACAAGTACATGTTAGCAAACTGCCAGCTGCCAGCTTAACTGGTGTTACTGCAAATACAGCTTTTTTATTTTAAACATTTCGTTTGCAGCATTTTCCAAAGAAAAAGTAATGAAATTAATCTCATATAACATCATAGCAGATTTTTTTTAAAGGAGATTACTTCCCTACACACGGTGGAAGCCAATGAAAGAAAGACACAAGTCCATCACTGCTCATATCTGTAACTCAATGGAACATCTGATTTTAAATAAATTTCCAGTATTTTAAATACTCAAATTATTATCAGATAAAGGACAAATAGATTTTGTACAATTTAAAATAATCCCCTTTATAATGCTTCTTTTACTGAAGAAATAGTTTTGTGGCCCATAATTTTCCTTTTTTATTGCCCTCAACTGACAGTAAAAAATAGAGCTGCCTTGAGTACTGGTATCTGAAAAAAGAAGCTTGTATCAAAAGATTCCTGCTACATCATCTATATACAGGAGAACAAACAGAATACATTTCTGTGGCCGTGTGCATGCAAAGTCATTGTATTTGACTGGGGACCAAAAAGTGCCCTTCTCTGGAAGTAAGGGGTCTACCCTGAAAAACAGTTCCAAAGCTTTTGTCCATATAGCATATAGTTAACTCCCCTTATAAATGCATTTTAGACTGGCTGATGAATTCAAGGCAGGAGCTGATGAGGGCATGGTTTTTCATGAGGATTCAGAAGAAGATAAATGAAAAAATTGTGTTCAGGAAAAAGGTAATTTTCCAAATTGAGTCCACAAAGTCCAAAATGAATTGGTAATATGAAACATTAAGATTATGGGGAAAGGTGCACAGATTAACCCTAATTAATGGGTAAAACTACAGAAATTTGCCTCTTAAATAGTAAAACCTCCTGAATGAATGCCTTGTGTTTAAGTTTACGGGGTTTCACACTCATGTTTTAATTCAGTTTTAAAGTTAAATTAATCTGTTCATAAATTAATGGCCAATTAATTCAAAATAAGAGGTCTATGTGTTACATTAAAGTAGGATTAAGCACATTTTAAGCACATTATGTTTTGTAGTGAGTGTAGTTTACTGACCTCTGCTGGTGTGTGTTCCGGAAATCCTGTCTGGTTGCAGGGCAGTTCACGAGTTGGATCTCGGTTCCTCACCTTGTTTTCGAGCTTCCCAACAAGTCCGAGTCACTGACCGGGACTAAGGCTTTTCTGAGCCTCCGTGTTGCACCCACGGTTTCTGTTCCTAGCAGGATGGGCCCTGGTTAGAACCTTCTGGAATTGGTAGCGTTACGAAGGGAACCCTGAAAGCTAATGCGGGGGAAGGCTGCCGGCAGCCCGCCTGACCCTCTCCGAGTCCCGGGCTGAGCTCTCACCGAGCACCCGGGGTGACACTGCTGTCCGCGGAGGGGACCCGACGGTCTTTACACCACCTACGACAATGTAAGCGTAAAGACATATACTGTAATCTAACAACAATGCTCCACCGTGTCACTTTTGTAGCAATGAGATATTTAATATGCTGCTCCATCCGTCCTTGCGGTAGCTAGGCTAGGCTAAGCTAATATAGATAGCCGGCGTTACCGTTAAGATTAGTTAGCTGCTAACAACTTAGCCAGTTCGATTATAAACGGTTTAGTAAATACACTCGGTTCTTGTGGACTATGTGGGAATTATAGCCCCATTTATTGCTGTTTAGATGTAATATTTCAGCCTGCAGTCGTTAAACCTGTGCGTTTCACTGTGAAACTGGGTCAAAAGTGAGCTATCGGGGTAATGTTGATTTTTAGCCTTGGGCTGGCACATTTATGTCCCAAATCTGGTAACGTTAGCTGATATTCTGTAATTGAAAGGTTGTTAGTATGTGTTTTCTGTCAGCTCATTTCCTCTACAGAGACACTATTCGATGTAGCAATGCTGGTGCCGTGATCAAAGAGTAAAATTGTAAACGGTAACACTGAGCTAATGCTAATGTTACTGGACACCGGCATTGATGATTTAAGGTTGTTTAGTTGATGGCGACAGATTGCTCTTTACTCTAGCTGCCTTTCCTAGACTGATTAAGAGCTTGAGGGCTTGTTTGGGGGAAAGGTGACGTGTGTTTGTATGTATGTGTGAATTAATAAATAAATGGATATATACGTTATAGGTATGTTATATGTATGTATGTTCATGAGTGCAATGTTTTGTTTTTAGCAAGGCTAGCTAAGTTAGTATGCCCTTATTTGTCGCCTGGCAGGCTGAAAAACATGCATAACTGAAAATGTTTTGTCTTTTTCATTCCCCTTGTGTTGTGTTTAACTGACATTATTGGCACGACTACTGTCCTCTCTCCAGCATCCCCAAATTCTGTTCTGGGAGTATTCAGACTAGAAACGCCGCCAAAATAGCTGGACCGGGCAGGAAACGACCCAGCTCAGAACCGGACCCCAGTGAAAGCGGCTGTGCCTGTGGGAACGAGGTGGCTGACAGCAGACCCATTAGTGGCAAGTGTCTTAAGATGGCCAGCAGTGGCACGACGTCCAGTGAGGCAGACCGCAGGAGAGCTCAGAGAGGATCTGATGATTCCACCAGCACTAGCAAAAAGAAACAAAAGGATCGGGCCAACCAAGAGAGCAGGGAGGCCAAGCGGGCCGCTGCTGTCTCCAACACAGAAGCCAAGAAAGGTGAGCTCATTGTGCCATATTGAGTCTCGAAAGTGTTTTATTAATCACTTGGTAATTGTTTGTTCTCTGACTTGGTGCTTCTGACACCCTAGCCCTTTTTTTTGGTAATCTGGTATCATGTCTATATGTTCTACAGTTATTGTAAACTACATTATATACCTGCACAGTCAACCAAAAGGCCATCTGAGAAATTACATGGTAATTTAGTGATTTGTGTTGTCATGGCATAATGAAATGTTATTTAACTTGCAAATTTACTGCACCAGTTCACTATTTATTGTTAAAAATCGTTAGGGCACATCAGACAGTGCAATTATTTTGATCTATTCTTATGTGCCTTGAACTTAGGAGAGAAAATGGGCCTTCTGGGTGTTCCCTTAGGACTCGTTTAGGAACTACTACTGTGCAAGAAAGCATAGTTTGCATTTAATTAATTTGTTTAATCTGTCTTTGGGTTCCACAATTGGTTACTGAGAATTGTTTGTAATCTTGCATTACCTTAAGTACTATTAATGTTGAAACACAGCCATGCAGTTCTTGTCGTGTTTCTCATGTTTGTCAGTATGACAATAACAAGTCATGCATGTGTGTTTCTGAATGGCCTGCAGGGACTGCGGCAAATTGCTGGCATTTCTGAAGGGTTGTTTCTAATATTTACCTGTTCCCTGTTCATTAAAAATGCAAAGGTCATTAGTTGACTAATTGAAGCAAAAAAAAAATAAATACATATTTTCCTAGGATATTGCCTTATATTTTAATTGAACACACTTCAAGAAAAAAGATGTAGCTTTCAAACATTCTGTGTAATGTTCCTGTTTCCAGCACCCAGTTTTAATCCTAAAAATTAAAAATGCTTCTTTGGCAGGAAGTTCCAGTTTACCTGACAGTCTTTAGTTGGATAGATGGCTTGGTCTCGCTCTCTTGTCTATCTTTGGCTGGCCAGTTGTGGGTGTTTTGAGTTCATGTAGAACTGCGCAGTGCTAACCTACAGCTGCCTTACTATGTTGCGTCTACCAGCTGCCATCAGCCAGTTTCACATGTCTGAAAGGAAGAATGTGTTTGCCTTAAGGCTTGTATACTGGTTGGTGCAGTGCAGTGGGTGGAGAATTAATTATCTTATAATTCTGATGTTTCATGTATTTTAAAATATAACCTACTATTTTTTAGCGTACTAAACTTCTTTGTGATAAATGAAGCTATAAGGGCACATGAAGTCTTATTCTCAGAACTGTGGGCTTAAAACCGGTAATCATTACTCAATTCACAATTAAGTGTCTGGTGACAGGGCAAACATAGTCTCTTAGCTACAGCATGGGCAATTATGTGCTAATAATTAGTATGTTCAAAAATAACTAGCCATTGTGTTCAGCAGAGAAACCTGAAACAAAGCAGGCAAAAACATGTTGTAGTTTCCTAAGTGTTGCCTGTATGTCTGGTGACTAATCATTTAATACTAACACTGGTTGGCTGAAAAGGTATACATTCCAGAGGATCTGTTGTCTCAGATTGTTTTGCATAAATAAAAATTGAGCATATAATGTAAGCATAATGTTTTCACGTATAAAGATTTTATATGCTTTATTATCCCAGAGTTCGTGTATTAAGGTTACTGAGGCAGAGCTAATAGACATTCTCTATGGCCAAACTGAGCACCTGACCTATATTCACACGTATATGATTATTGGACATCTTAATCCAAAACCATGGGCGTTAACATGGAGTTGGAAGCATATAAGCATTTGTAAAATGCTGTGGTGTCAGTATCAAACTGTTAACACTGATGACTGTTCACCAGCTTTCTGTTTTAACAGAGTGGGATTTTAAGTGGTTTGGTTTAACCTGGCTGTTTTAGGGTTTATAATGACATCATCTGTTGAAGCTTTGATTGCAAACCAAATTTGCAGTCATGTAATTTCCTGTTAGAAAGAGCCTTGACTTAATAAAAAATAAAAAATCTAAAACTAATTACCTTATCAAAGTCTGATCATGGGCCCAAAATGCACCTAACTTCATCGGTCATATTTGAATTGGGGTAAATATTGCCAACACTATGTTTAATGTACCCAGCTTTAAATGTGTGGGATTTCCATTAAAAAATTCCACGTAAAATGTATTTCTCCCAAGACTTAGAATAGAATAAAATTTTATCAGTCTAATAAAACACTTCCTCCTGTATATGTTATTGCTGTCTGAGTAAAGCCTCATATCTTTCTTAATACTATTTGAACACGCTTGCTGCTCTTGACATTGTGATATTATTTAGTGATGAATGACCAACAATAATAGTTCCTCCCTCTACAGAGCTGCCATTTTGTACACACAAGCTTCAAAGACATCCATGCATTACTAGTGTGTGTTAATATCCAGTCCCCATTTTTTTTTGTTTTAAGGTAGCTGGCAGAGATAATACACCTGTAGGCATGTTCTTGCTCTAATGCCGTGCAGTGTTTGTTTGTTTTTGTGTGGTGGTGTGTGTTTGTATTTGCGCTCTCTGGCTGCTGCATTGCTTAGTGCTGAAGTGTTGTAATCCAAGCCTGTGAGAGGCTGGCTCGGTGAAGCAGGGCTTTGTCAAGGTCATGAGAGTGGCTCTGCCCTGCACCAGCTCTCCTCAGTCTGGCGCACACACACACAAGCACCTCTTCTCGCTCACTGTTTTAACACTACACTAGTGAGGTCGTTCTTTGTATGGCAGAAATATGCTCCTCCAGACAGCTCTTTGACTCTTTTTCACGGACAAAATCTATGAAACAGTGTCAAAGATGCGTATGATTTGTAAAATTTTATATTTAACAGTGTTTGATAGTAAGGTTGTTATGAAATACACTGTTTCTGAATAACTTGCTTTAGGTATGCAAATGTGTTAACGTTTTTAGAAAGAAGAGTTATAAGCACAACTATTTTGATTTTAATTACTGAAAGATTGTACTTTTTCTTTTTGTGCTCATTAAACTAACTTGCAATAGAATAATTTTTTATATTGTTATTTGTAAAATATATATGTTTAATAATTTTCTTTCTTAGATGCTCACATGCACACTTACTGTGTTTCTATAAATGTAATTGTGATTGGAAACAGTATGAATGTGCATCTGTGCATTGTGTGTTTGTGTAGATGTGTTTCTGGATTGGAAGCAGAATGCCAATGAGGTGATAGTCAGGCTGCGGTGTGGAGAGGGAACACTGCGAGTGGAAAATATGGCTACTGCGTTTACAGATACAGCATGCCATGTCCGCTTTCCAGGTAAACATAATGTGTGCTCTTCTTATTTCATTAAACTCCCTTTTCTTTGTTTATGCCTAGAATTCATTCCATGCTGATTAAGGTTTTTAAAAGCTTAAATTGTTATTCATTGTATTGTATGAACTGTGTGTGGTTTATTTTCAGATGGCCGTGAGTGGAGCTGTCACCTGCATGCTGAGGTGGAGGGTTCCTGTAGTAAAATGCAGTATAAGGAGAAAGGCAGCATCCTGCAACTTGTCATGCACAAGAAGATCCCCTTTAACTCGTGGCCCTCTCTCATGGTGAGAGTTCTTACAGTGCTCTGAATTTATGTTCCTTCTGAATCTTATCTTTCTTTTACTTCTTGCTAAAATTACCGGATATTGTAGAAAATGTTCACAGCAATATTTGCACATTGGTAGGGAAATTAAACTTTACACATACATAGCTTTTAACATTATTATGCCGTATATACCACTGTCATCAGGTTACTTGTCATTTGCTCAAAATGTTATAGTAAGACTGAAAACACCTCACAGCCAAATGTTCTCAATCAACCAGGATGTTTGTTTTGTCATTTTACACTAAATATAAGCAAAATATTTATTGAAGCTTTTGACCATATTTGGCTCAGTGCAGAATATATGATGCACAAGGCTAACAGGCATCTAGTAAAGAAAGACCGCAGCTTTTGCCAGTGCAACCTATTTTCTGCCCTGATAGTATGGCATACTGTATTTATTAGAATGACAAAAATACAATAAATTGGTAAAAGCAGTAGTTGGATGATGTCTTAATTTGGTGGCTGTTTTAGCATTGTAACAATGAACTAAAGAAGCCATGATATCTACATGATCTTGGCTGCCTAAGCTGAGTAAATTTTTTAAAGCTGATTTGTTTATATAATCATCTACCAAAATGATTCTATATATGTTGCAGTGCATACTTTTTTTTGTAGATGGTTAAATGTTCATCGTTTCTTTTTTTTCTAGAGCAACAAAGAGAATGAACCGGTGAACATCTTGAGTGACAGTGGCAACAGTCATCAGTTATCTGTAGAGCAGTCTGAGAAATCTACCCTTGTCTCAGAAACACACAAAACTCCCTCAAAGCAGACGCTTCCAACGTTGGATCAGAAACGAGGCAAACCTGACCGCGGTGTGAAAAGAGGGATCAAGAGCAAACATATAGAGACCTCTGAGAGTTCAGGAATTAAATTAGCTGATCCTAAGCCATGTACTAAAGGGGACCAGACCCCAGAGCCCATTGCCAAGCGCACGGTCCGCGCTTCGAAAAACGCCAAGGAGCCCACTGTAGCATCTGAACCTGTACGGGAGCCCTTAGCCAAACCAGTGGTCAATGGTAAACCCATCGCGCATGCTAGCCATAGCTCACCCTCTCCATCCACTGGTGCCCGACAGAACAGGGCAGAACCCAAAGTTAAAGGTCAAGTCTGCCAAGGGTCACCGAGGGCGAAGGGAGCTGATAAAAAACCAGAGAAACCTTTGCAGGTGAGAGGCATCAATTCTTAAAGAGCACACAAAGACGGTTAGGTACTGAAGTGTTGCTTTATACCTTTTGTCAACTGATTGTAAATAAAAGTGTTTTTTACCTCAAAATGATATCAAGGCAGTTATACATGACAAACAGCAAATAACTCTAAATTCAACAGCCAAAAATATTTTTGATATTGTTTCAATTTAAAGCTAGTCCTAAAGCCCATTTCCATATGAAGGCTTGCAGGTTGTCATTCACTTGCCTAATATCAGTGCGTATGTTGGCTTGTAGGTTGAAACAGATAGAAGTACAGAACTGGTACCTGAGTTGAGGGTATTGCCAAAGGAGCCTCCTGTCCCCCAGGCAAAAAGTCCAGCTCCTAGGGAGGCCTGCATGCAAGAGGAAAGCAGCAGTGGAACATCAGCTCCTGTGGGGAGAAACCGAGTAAAGGAGGAGAGGATTGATGCTGCTGTGCAGAGCCAAGAACAAACAGACAGCTTGTCTCACACGGGATCTGAAGGACCTGTTGAAGTAACTACTGCAAAGGGGGAGGAATCCACACATACGGATGAGGAGAAGAGAGACCGATCTAAAGAAGAGCCTTGTGAGAAGAGTCACAAGGAAGAAGATGCAGGTGAGTCCTAGTCTATAAATATTCAGAAGCCAAACTGTAATGCACACTTTAATTAGGAAACGGTGTTTAATTTTTCATTGTTTGTTTTTTTTGTCTGTCTAACAAATTTGCAATGCTATTTCTTTGAACTTCTGTTGTATAGCTGTTGAGTCATGACAGGTGTGTAGGGCTTGAGAGTAGCACATTTAGTTCAGTCAAAACCTAACAAAAGGACCCTGTAGCTTGGCTCAGTGCGAGTTGTGCCATTTGCCATGTGTGATTGTGAGTCTTGGGAGTATTAAGGTTGGCACCATTTCCACATTGTGTTTTTTTACACATACACACGCACCCAAATTTCAGCACTTTTGAATTAGAAACCATGTCAGCCAGTTATTCATGAAACAAGAGAGCAGCCTAGATTTCTCCAGGTTTTCCACACCTCACCTTCCATAATTTGGATTCAAGTGGCTATGGGATTATCAGTGATTTGAAACTCACTAAAAAGAATATGATTAATCTGCAAAAATGATTTTACAAATAAATTGTGTATGTTTTTAGGCCTAGAGCCAATGGTGAACCTGATGCTTGTGAAGAATGACTCATATGAGAAAGGAACAGACCTGATGGTTGTCAATGTCTACTTGAAAGAAATCTGCAGGGAGAATTCCAGGGTGCTCTTCAGGGAGCAAGACTTCACCTTAATCTTCCAGACCAGGTGGGAGGAAACTTGATGACCACCCAATCGTCTTGAGATAAATTTACCACCATATTAAACTAAGAGAAAAATTTTTTTTAGAGATGGGCCCATTCCGATCCGATATCGGTATCGGGTCCGAAATAACCATAAATCCGATATTGGTCAGACATGCCCGATTACTATATACCAGTTCATAGCTTGTGCTGGACCTTAAACATAAAAATACTTGAGTTAGGAATCGCTGAAAAGCAAGACAGCTACTTGCAATGTGTGTAAAGCCAGTGTGCGGAGGGGTGTATGGATGGTTGCCCCATACAATACAATTTCACAAAAAGAATACCATGAGATACTAGCAAACAGGGGAAAAGTCACCAGGCAGCAGACGATCATTGATCATTTTTCAAAAATGCAACTAATTTGGAGCAGACAACCCAAAAGCAAAAGGAATATATGAGAAGACTCTTAGCTCTCCCTCAAGACCACTTTGGGGTTCTTGCATGGGATATTTTTTTGTATATTGTTGGCTCTTTTTGCCCTCTCTTCAGAATCAGAATCAGAATCAGAAAACTTTATTTATCCCGAAGGAAATTGTTTATAACTTATCAAGGCTAAAGATGGGCATCTTGTAACTTGGCAGGTTTACCTTAAATACAGAAGTGGTGGTATTACAATCTGCCTCTCGTGTCTCCGAATTCACATACTTTAACATTTGCTTTGCACTCTTTTTTTTTTTTTTTTTACTCAATTGATGCTGCTAAAATTGGCATAATAATTAAAATAATTAGACGACTGTCTCAAAACACGATAAGGCTAAGGTTGGGCATCCCGTAACGAGGCCGGTCCACAGAAAATACAGAAGTGGTAAGATTACACTGCCCTGTCGTTTCTTCGGTTTCAAATTATTTAGAATTTATTAGTTTTGCACTTGATATTCTACAGAGTTGTTGGTAGGCATGGGCCGGTATAAGATTCTGACGGTAAGGTAACCTTGGATAAAAATATCACGGTATTGTAATTACTGCACTACAATGTTGTATTTAAATGTCTGGGTAAAAACAACTCTTTTTTTTTTATCCAACTGAACACAGTATATTTTATTTTAGGAAACATATAGAACATTTTGTAACATTGAACATCAGGCAAAATAATTAAAATCAATAATTTAATGTTTTTAATTAAATTAAAATACAGTGACTTGTGTGAGCCTAGACCTGCAGCTTAAAAATAATCAAAATAAAGAAACAAATAAAAATTTCAAAAACAAATCCTTCCGACACAAACAATGCACATATCATAGGAACGGTAGAACTTTTTTTTTTTTTTTTGCGGTTTTGAAACCGTGACTTTTTTAAACCGCGGTGAACCTTGAAACCGGTTATCATCCCATGTCTAGTTGTTGGTCCTATTTAGATGATTAGGCCAAGATTTTTGTGTTTTCGATATTTAAAATTTTTACAGCTGTTGTTGCTTGAACTCCTTTAGAATGGCTGTCATTTTTTGCCTTCTCATAAGAGGTTAGTAGTTTATTTATTCTGTGATGTAACCATACTAACAAACAGCACAATTTCAACAAAAATAATGCTAATATTAAAGTAAAAACTATGTATTATATCTGTAAAGGGATCAGCAGACGTGAATCGGAATCGGAAAAATGAGGATCGGCCAATCACTAATTTCCTTTTAATAACACACATTGTCTGCACTGGTAGTACTTCTTTCTGCCTGTTGACTTAATTATTCCACTTAAATCATAACTCTTGCATTCTTGTTTGTAGTGATGCCAATTTTTTGCGCCTTCATCCGGACTGTGGACCAAACACTGTCTTCAAGTGGCAAGTTAAACTCAGGCAAGACCTTTTGAGTGTTACTTAGTTTCTGTATCTGTATCAACGCATCAGACATCCTTGTCCATTATAATGTGCTTCCTTTTTGTATTTATATTTTAGGAATCTTATCCAGCCGGAACAGTCTAATTACTCCTTCACCCCGTCACGCATAGACATTACACTGAGGAAGAGACATAGCCAGCGCTGGGGGGGCCTGGAGGCCCCAGCTTCACAAGGTCTGCTGCCTGGCTTCTACTTGCTTCTGTAAACACTTCACGCCTAAGACAAACAAAAGCTCACTATGATGACACAGTTAATCGAAGTAACTTATGGACCGAGCACCACCTCTCTTTTTTTTTTTTAGTCTTTTCTCTGCTTGCTATGCATGGAGATGTATATAGAATTCCCACATGCATTTGGGGGGGGGAGAAGATGAGATCAAATACACTGTTTTGCACACATCTTTTGCTATACTGATATTTCAGAGAGCTGCAGTATGCGGATGCGTTCTGTGGTCTATGTTTTTGTTGATGTTTTGTGCATGTCGTAAGTGAGATTCAACAAATGGCCATAATTTTTTAATGTGTTCATCCAGAAAGATCTTTTAATGCACAGGTGTCAAACCTGTCCAGAAAGGGCCACTGTGGGTGCAGGTTTTTGTTCCAACCAAGAAGAAGCCACACCTG
>JBBKCR010000128.1:18442838-18462623 GCA_037577295.1 Ladigesia roloffi | reverse complement strand
TGTGGACTTTTAAAATATAATTCTTTAAACAGACAAGTGTCTGTCCTTGGCCAAAAATCAATCCACCAGCATTATAAGACATTTACGTTTATTTTAACTGACACATGAAATATCCAGAATCAAGGATAGACCCTTATTTCTTGAGTTAATATGTCAATCAAGGAATCTGGTCTGGGTTTTGGCCGGTTAATCTGCTACTGTTACACAATTATTTATGTTCTTTATTAATGTTCAATGCTGTTCTTGGGATTTTTTTCCCTGTTTTTTCCTGTGTTTTTTTTTTTAATCAATATTCTTGTCTTTAAAACAAATAATCTGGTTCTTGGGAGTATACTAATTGCGGTCAGTTGATTGGACAATATGTCATGTTTTTCAGTAGGGTGAGCTCAGAGTACTGTTGCTATGGCTGTAGTGGGGTGCATTTTGAGGCCTGGCCCTATCCCAGAAGCTGACATAGGTTTCCGCCAATCGCAGGCGTCTCTGATATGGCAGGAACTGGAGGAGGAAGAGGAAGGGCAGCGAGGCGCTCCTTCTCGGGGGCTGTTCCGAACTGGACTGCGAGGACGAAAAGCTAGGACGAGGTTGGAGGAAGAGGAGACGCGACGCAGACGAGAGCGCGTCTCTGATTATTCAGACGACGACCGCGTCAGATATTTCATCCTGGGCACTGTGGCTGCTGTGTTTGCACTTCTGCTAAACCTCATATATCCACTGCTATCTAGGTCCCACTGGGCTTAGAGTGAAAGCTATAAACCACAAATACTCAGCAAGGACTAAATGAGCTGTCTACAACCAACACACACACACAAAAATAAGATTTCTACTGTTTGCACTTTACAGTAAATGTCTGAGGGTTTTTGTAGCTGGATTGGTTACGTGTGGTTTAAGTAAGGCTTGAAGTCACCTCTGTGATGCCTTTAAACTTTATTCTTAACTCTGGGATAGGTGCACTGTGCACACTAAAATCTGATGCGTCTTAGTGTGTTGTACTTTTATATTTATTTATTTGATTTTAAATTTGATGTACTGTATCTTTAGCTTAGCATGAACTCTTAATTCTCAGCGTGATCTGTACAGCTTAATAGAATGTTATACTGGGTTGGAAATATTTCCAATTTGAGACACCCTTCATTGTCTGGAGAAGTAATCAGTTGTGTCCGTTTCGACTAGTAGTAGTAACTGCATCCTTATTTGTATCTAATGTGACAGGTTTGTTAATCAAAGTCAAAACGTAGCTTAAAACCCAAATTTTCAGATATCTGTTATATTTAGGTCCTCATTTCCATCTGCTGATAAAGAATTGCCCATGTAGATTACTCTTTTCAATGGCTAACGTACATAAGTATGATATTCTAGTGGTAGCCATGCTGAAGTAGTTTTCTCTACTGTATTAGAGAACTTGTTTGCTCTATTTTTATATTAATTTAAATTATAGGGAATTTTAAATGTTTGCATAATTCTTATCAGCAGATTAATTCTAAATAATTGGATCTAAAATGTCAATTTCTGTAAGACTTACTGAGTCATAATTTTTCACAGCAGTGGTGAATGGAACCAGATATCCAAAGCAAGTAATGGCATCACTAAAACTGCATTTGAATGCAAAATCCAGGACCCAAATATTGGAATTAGTACTATTTTACAGTATCAACATTACACACAAACCTCAGACATGTACAGTGGTTATTAAGAGTTTTTAATGCTCATGATACTTTTAATTCTCAGGAATACTGGGTAACTTCTAGGTGATTTAAGGCAGGGGTCCCCAACCGCTGGTCCGTGGGTAATGTGGTATTGGTCTGCAGACCGCACAGAAAAAAAAACTGATATAAAAAATGGATATTCTTAGTCTATGCTTAGTGAAAATAGTTCCTGATATTAAACCAATTCCTTACATATAGGTTGGGGACCACATTCTACAAGGTTTAGACTGTATTACTACTGAAAAAATAATGTTGTGGACGGATCTGAAGTAAACAGTTCACCAACATCCTAGAGTTGAAGCAATTTTGTGTGGGGTAATGGGCCAAAATTACTGTGGTTAATGCTGCACAAGGTGGTCAAACCATGCACTTTCGTTCTTAAAAGATAATTTTAATCAATAAATATATAGATGGGTATAATGTCTACTTTTAGTATTTGTATGAAAATTCGATTAAGGTCATATTAATGCAGTAATGTAAAACATTCTAAACAACTGACAAACTTTAAAGCACCACTGAATAGTCATTTTGGATAGCAGATATAATGGTTGTATTTGTGACAACTGGTTCCTAACACCACCCCTGTAAAAAATTTGCTTCGGTTCTTTAAAAGGAAGCATTTTGCTCAATTTTGATCACTCTGAGGGAGTTTGCTTATATTTTATTCAACTTTTGAATACATTTTACCTTGGAATTTTTGAAATACCTGTGGAATTTACTTTTAGTCATAAGAACAGGTCCCTTAACATCAGCAAAACCAATCAGTTCAAATTGTTAAAATGTTTCTATCACCCCTATGAATTGACTTTAGGAATAATTATTGGATTCCAGTGGATTTCTGTGGGGTTTCAATGGGATCCTCTGCCCATATCATAATAGTAACACTGTTTAATGTGTGTGCTTTTGCCAGATTGATGCTGGTCATGTTCACATGTTATCAGAGCTTGAACCCATGTTGTCCCACTTGCTAAATGTCTGTCATGAACAGATAAAAACACTCATTGTGTCGGTTTCTTGGTTAGACGACCATAACCAAGTATAAACAGGGATTTCTGTCCTTGTTCATAGTAATGATGTTTTATTTGATTGCAGTGTGTACTTGCAATCTAAAACCCATATTTGAGTGAATTAATGAGGAATGACTGCAGAGAGTTTTTACAGATAGTATGAGACTGTAGTATTGGTTGGAATGCTGGTGCCTCAGGGATGTTGGTGTTTTATGTGGTCATCCATATAGCAGTGCGTCCATTTAGCACCTATGAATGCTTCAACAGGTTTTAAAACCACCAAACCTCTTGTTCAATCAGTGTAGTGTTATATGATATGCAGATTTGCACAAACACCCCAACTAAGACAGTTGATGATGATTGTAAATGTAGAGTGGAACCGCCTGTTATGTTCTACTCATGATGGTCTGTTCTGAAACGGACTAGTAGGAGAAATGTGAACCGATTTAGAATCCTTCCTTAATATTTCAAGAGCATCCTTTCTGCAAGTACTGTATCTTATATGTGTAATGAGAGACTAACTTCAAACTTGTAACTGTAAAATAAAAAAAGTTGGGGATTTGTAATAATTATAATGTATAATAACGTACCAACACTGTAAAATGATGCATATTTATCACAGCAATAACCTGTACAGAACCTGTACTTCTTTTTTGTAGAATGTAAATAAAATCTCCATCTTACATCATCTGTCTGAATTGTTTTTTCACCTTTTAGCTAGATGGCAGTGGATTCCCTGTTTAATATTGTAATATTGTGACGTCTGTATTTGTAGTCTGTCTGTCTAATAATAATAATATTGCAGCCTGGCTCTTATGTGCAGCGGACAGGTTGTGTGAAGTCTCCAACTATAACCTTGGTTTATTTTACAGGGTTCTAGCCAGGCACTCTTTGGGACCGACCTGGACCCTGAAGGACACCCTCAGTTGGGCACGGAGGTGGCCTCTGACCTTTTCGCCCGCTCTGCGGAATGCTCCGGCCAGTCCTACACCAGCATGGAGGAGGTGGACTAAACTTGACCTAAAGCTGTGGCAATGAAACCGTGGCGCTCGCCTCAGGGAGACTTTTCCTTCCTCGAAAGAGAGACTTCAGTGCTCACCGGCTGATTAAGCACAGCGAAGGTGCTTACGTTGCTTTTGTGCAACATTTTCAACTTAGAAAAGCAGACCCCATAGAAAAAAAGCCATTCGTTTGTCTCCCAACACTAAGATGGTATAGCTCCACGAGAAAAATTAGGTTTTCTTCACTCAATCCTGTTTGCAGAGGATGTAGATTTAACTCCAGATGTGGAGTCGTGCACATTCACGAAGAGATGGGGTTCGATCCAGGGTTGATGAGTCACTGGGGAAATGCACTGCTGAGGTGTGCAGCACCTTTGTTCATCCCGTTAGGAAGGTGTTGAGCCACTTATCACACATCTGCACACCGTATTAAGAAATTTCGGAACTATTCTTGAGACCCTTGCAGTTTTGGCATTCACTAATTAATGGTTAATGGAGTGGATAAATATTATTATTCACACCCTTATTGACACAGAAGGTGGACTGGCTAATTGAGTGGTTTTCTTTGTGTATCTGTTCAGTTGTGAGCTAAATGATGCTGGAAAGGATTGAGGAGTCATGTGCAACTTCTTATTATAAATTAGTTAAGATCAGAACACAAGCTTGAGCAAAAGCTTTTGTCCTGCACTTTGTTCATGTGATGTTATCCCCCCCCCCTCCTGTCCCCTCACTTTCTCCTCTCTATGTCCTGTGGAAATGTCTGTTCTCAGAATGGACGCTTGGCTGATAGAGAGACATGCATGTTGACCAATTGTAGTGTATTGTGCATCATTACCCACACCTTTGCATAATCTTTTTTAATTTGGGGTGTCCTGTTTGGTTTTTTTTTGTATTAGACTGCATATTCTGCAGGAGGTGGGGGTTTGATCATAAGAATGCTGCTGTGAATAAAGTTATAAATGGTTAATATAAATAAAATGTTCTGCAGTAAATTCACGTAGTCTGTACAGTGGTTGCAAGCAAATTTGTTTTAAACCGCTAATTTCAACAAGGCAGGGTTCCCATGGGTTAGGGAATTTCTGGAATATCAGGGCATTTCAGTAAAACTGTTTTGGTCCATTTTACCGTTGCCAGTTCTAGATAAACCTGCTTGTAGAGGACGTCAGATTTGTATGATTTTTGTTCATTCAACACGCCAGGCTGCCTCTATTCAACAACAATGAAGTAAATTCAGTTTTGAGTTCTATAACCCCTTTAAATGCTCTTTCCTGCTCAGCATCCAAATGTTGTATTAGACATTCGTTTATATGGGAGGTCATGGAAAAGTCAGGGGAATTTTAAGTCTGACTTAGCTTGGGAATCCTGACAAGGGATTACGGAGCAGTTTGAAGTGATGGTAGACAGACTTTTTTATTTATAGATCTCCCTGAAATTAAGAGGCTTCAATAGCACACTGTATCACTGTGTAATTCAGTGTTGGAGGACTCTAAGATTTAAAATCATGCCCTCAGTTGTTTTATTCTTTTGGGTGCATATAATTAATAATTCATTAATAAGGTCCAGTGGGTGATTTTCCAACAAATCTTTCTAAACATACTTGCAAGGATTTCTCAGTAATAGTAATACAAATATTTACTACTAATATCAGTAAAAATTCTAGATAAGACTAGGTTAGCTCTACTGCTAAGACTATTTTTTTATTGTGTGTATGTTTATAATATAGAATTCATTTGTAATTTTGTTATTAACTTTTTCTGGGCACATGCCAGACCGTGTAAGTCTCGTGCTTAAGGCATGGGCTGTGCAGTTTAGGAAGATAATTTGGAAATCGTGTTGGAGTGCCAGTGCTGACCTGCAGGGGGCGAAACCTACGGAGGGCTCAACAACTTATCTCTCACCTGTGGTAGGACAGAGACGTCACTCCGTTGCGGTGAGGTACTGGTGAAGCTTGATTCATATTTCCTGAAAAATAAACGGAGTAGAACAACAATCGCAAACCTATTGTAGAAGGAAAGAGGTGAAAGATGAGAGAGCACAGTGGATAAGTGTCTGTATTTGTTTAAGACGTCATTTGTGTTTTTTCAACTTTAGTTAGCTGGTGTGCTACCTCCGTAGCCCTGTTGTGTTGTGACGGCTAGCGTTAGCCCATTTAAAAGAAAGACTGTTTAAGTTGTCTTTAATGTAATGCCCTAACGAGCTAGACATTGTTAGCCAAGCAATCCTAGCCACATTAGCTGTGGAATATAGGAAGTTTTTGAAACCACAATTTAAAGGAGGCAAAATAAGCTCAGTTATGTGAAGTCAATTCTGGATGCAAACTTGAGTTCACCTCAGACACGTAAGTTCATCACTGTATTAGTATAACTTCTTCTTACTTAATGAGTAGCTTTTACTGTGCACTGATGCAGCCAGGGTTTGAGGTCTTATTTTTTTCAGCAGAGTGAACCATAGCTTCATAAGTATAAGTAGTGTGTAAAACGACCAACTGAGTGACCATCATGTCCAGCTCAGGAGATTCTTGTGAGTTACCAGAGACCAGCAACAATGAACACAAAGCAAATGGATTTAAAACACAACCTGGCATTGCTGAACATTCAGGTTCTTCAGTTCCACGGTTCCTATCAGTTAGGAGGAGAAAGATAGTGATTCACTTTGATCTCAACAACACCATCCTTGTGTCTGATGCTGTCACAAATCAAGGAACAGTTGCTGCTCTTGAATATTTTCTCTCCACCGTGACCTGGGGACGGATGGCGAAAGGTACGATTTTTTTAAAGGTCTGCATGTTAGATCCTGACTTTAGTACTGTATTCTCATCTTAACCATGTACAAATACATCGAGAGATGAAATGGCACACATTATGCAACATACAAGACATCTTGTGGAACAATAAAAAGTATAAATTATGAGGAAGTGGGCAGGAATATCAATAAAGTTACCACAAGATAAACAGAATGATGTTTGATTTGACCAAAGCTGCCCTGAGTGTGTGGACAGCTCTGTGCAGTATATTTAAGTGTAATATACAATATATTTGAGAATTGTGCGAACAGTGTAACCAGTATAACAGTATAAGCAAGTACTATTAGCCAAACTGAGGGTGCTACGTGGTGCTGTGTGTATCCCCTGACTGAGGGATAGTAAATTGTCGCATGGGTGGACTAGTACACTTTCTGATACTTTAATAATGCTTTCCTCTCTGTAGGAAAATGGGAATGGATGTGTGAGACTCCATCTCTCCTTCCACCCTGTGAGGGTGCCGTCACTTACTACTCTCACTTTGGTAGAGTAGCAGGCTTCACCAAAACTGGACTGGGGAAGCGTTTCCGGAAGGTCCTTGAGGAGCACCTTGAACTCCTACGGTGGCCTTCGCATCTGCAACCAGACAAGGAGCTCTCTGTGAAAGGAGAAGATGGAAAACTATACCAATGGATTCTTCCCTCTTTCTTCCAGCTGCTACAGGACCTTGCCACACAGGAGATGGAGTTTTCTATTGTGTTCCGCACGTTTGGTACCGACCTGCCCCGTGTTCTGGCAGTTGTTCGGCGAGCCTTCGAGGAAGGAACACATCCACTCTTTCCTGAACTCCCAGCACTAAAGGTTGGCTTTTCGCTTACTGGATATTGAATAGGATACATTTGAAAAAACTATTTACATGTTGTATTTTTTTTTCTACTTATTCTTTGCTGGTTCAAGTTTATGTTCTTTCCTATCAACAGTGTTCTGAATACCATGTAATCACTTTATTTTGAATAATAATTTAGTCAGCATTGCCCTGGACACAGGCCCTCTTGCTTTCTCAAGCATGACACAGAAATCTTTGTACCTTTTGATCCAATCCGATGTTCCTCTTTATTTTTAGTACTAGAAGTAGATGTTCACATAATAACTTTCCCCAGCTGACAGTGATATTCACGAAGAGTTTCTCTCCTTGTAGATGAGTGTAAATGTAACAGCAGGCCGGATCAGGTGCAGCGCTAAGGGTGCAGTTCTGACTCGAGGAGAGGAGCGTGTGTCCACAAAAGATGGGGTGCGGAGTGTATATCAGTACATGAGCTCTTCACAGGGCCTGGGTGGCTTTCAAGACCACTTTGACTGGTGAGGATCTTATCTGATTCTTTGAGATCCAGTCATAATTCTGGATACCAGTTCAGGATTAGAATCCTGGGAGAAATATTATGAAAAGAATGTCTAGCTGATCAGCCAAAATATATCTGGTGTTGAAAAGTTTGTCTCGTTTTTGTATCTAAAATGAATGGCAGCTTGCAGCTCATTATTATCCCAGTACAACTGCATACCTAAATTCTTCATGTCTGCTTCAGACCGATGGCTGGTTGATACTGTTTTATCCATGCTGCATGTGTTTTCTGCATTTGTTTGTATCAGAACCTGCATTAGTTCACATAATCACATGCTTATTTATGTGGTTTCTGATGCAACTGCCATCAACATGGATGGCCCTTCAATCAAATCATTCATTTTGGTGCAAGACTCACTTAAAAGTTGCTGATGATCCGGAACCTCATTTGTTATAGGTGGGCACGAAACACATACTCCATTTTGGGAGGAAAACCTCTGTGGGTTGACCCTTTTGACTCCACAGTCCAGCACATATTTATTGATGACAACATCCGCCAAAACGATGAAGACACAATTGTACATCCTATGGTATGAGAGGAATACCTCATAACCTCCATAACTATTATCATTCTTATATCCTTGAAGTGTCTGGACCTAAAAACCCTTTTTCTCTTTCTTCTTCTAGGTCTTTTTGGATCCCGAAGGCTCTCAGACTCGCACAGCCTCCACTTCAGAATTATATGATCTGTGTCTGATACAGAATGACCTCCTCAGAGCCATTTCTGACCCCACATACTTCACCCAGCGCATTCGCATCTGTATGGAGAACTATGAGAGGAACCTTCAGCAGGGATTCAGCTAGATTTCACATTTAAAGCTGCGGTCTGTGATTCTGCCCAGGATAGACACAGGGAAAGAGTTGAAGATGCTTGAGGAGGAATATTTGCAGTAGTGTGACGACTTTCATAATCAAAGGCCACCTTTGTTGTCTTTTGTTACATGACCATTACTTATAATTTCCAGCAACTAGAAAATGCAGCATCTTGCATCAAATGTTGATTTTTCAGGCACTTTTTGGCTCAGTTCTGTGTAAAAGGTCTGTAGCACACTGTATATCCTGGGGGGTGGGCTGTCTTTTAAGAATGGTTTGATGTGGAATGGTGGAGTATGGAAATATTATAAGTATTTAAAGAGATTCTACATTACAGAAGAACCAGGGGTTATGACTACTATGCACTAGCAATTTTATTTATTATCCAAAGTAATGTGTGGTAAAAACAACGATTTATTTTGGTTTACACTATTCTAAATATGCCCCTGTGCCATGGGTTTAAAAAATATATGCTTATACTATATATGACAAAATCATAAAACAATGTTTTGGGCACCTGGCAATGTATTCCAATCCATTACTTCTTGTAAGGTAACTAACTATTAGAGGTATTAAACTCTTTACATGTCTGTTTACATCTTAACAATCGATTAATGCAGATTTCTGTGTAAATCCACGTTATCTTAACTGATAGAAATAACATTCAAATAAGGTTTAAAAAAGTTAAGTGAAGATCTTATGTTGCAATTAGCTGTTGCAGATCTGGATACCTAGAAGGATATGGAGTACAAAGGCAGAAATATATCACTGTACTTGGAATATTTTCGGAATATATATGAGATTTTTATTAGGTAGAACATACATTGCTTTTAGGTCAACAACAGTGTGAAACCTTATACATCTGTGACACAATTTCTCTAAATTTAATAATTTTTAATGGTATCATATTGATATTTAATATAAGTGATTGAACCATCAGTTACGAAATAGCTTTACGTCAAGTACTGCTGGTTTTCTTTTCTACAGCACTCCCAAAAAATTATTTTAAGCAGTTACAGCATCTATAGTTTAATGCACAGGGCATTCATCTCAGGGATTGCAATGTTTGCATATGAAGAAGTATGTCTTGTAGGAATATTTGAATGATATTTTACATCTTAGGATGCTCTTAGGATCCTCATACTTGAATTTTTTAAGTTTTCTTTCAGTTCACCCATTGAAGCTCTACTGTTAAAATGTGGAGTGGAAAGGAATCTTTCCCTCAGACCTGAATCTTCGTGGGAGTTGCTTTATTACTCATAGTGAAAAAAACACACTTAATATAAATTTTGGCCATAAATTTGTCTTTGAGAATTAAATATTTTTAATAAGTATGTGGTTTAACTGTATTTCCAAAGAAGGGTTGGAAAAGAGGGAATGCATAATATTCATAAACACATTGTTTACATTGCATACCCTGTGTTATCCTGCTGTTGTAGAATTTAGAGGGGGAAATGCATCTTTTGGAAAAGAAAAAAAAGTTGCAGTGTTATTTTGAAAACAAGCAAATTGCTTAATGTCAATGGAAAGTTTAATGTTACAGACATTTTACAATGAATTATCTACACTTATTTATATTTTTTGAGGTTGCATTATGGTTGTTCATGATATTTTGATGGTGCCATTTTGGAATTTCTTAAGGGAATTGCTCATGTTGTTTCTTTGCAAGGTGAATAAACAGAATCTTAATAATGACTGAGCATGAAAGTTTTCTGTATAGCATTATAGTTGTTTGATCATATTTTATATAGTTATTTCATGTTGTTGGTACTTCGATGGCTGGAATCCACAGTTCCAATTTTATGGCATTTTTGGATATAATAACTCAAAACAACACGGCTTTGCAGGACAGGTTCAAAGAGAGAGAAAAAAATTACTCTAACCCCGTCCAACACATTTGGAATGAAATGGAAGAGGTTGTGATACAGGCCTTTTCATCCATCATCAGTGCCTGAACTCATAAATAATCTGTAGAATGAATTGGCACAGAAATCTCACACATTTAATCCGGAGTCATTAAGACGAGAACAGTTCAGCTCAAACAAAAATATAGGGACACCCGGGTGAAGTGACTGGTTTTATAACTCCGGATCGCCAGGGCTATTATAAAAAACAAGTTGATATTTGGAAAAGTCTCATTGAGAAATATCTAACTTTGAAGCTTCACATTTTGAGTATGAGACATATTTTTCATATTTAACATTTAGATTGTAATCACGGGGCGTGGCCAATTAGCATATCTCAGCCATTTTAAAAAGCAACATTTTGATTTAGATTTAACATTCAAAGTAAATTTAACATTTAGATTTACCATGTAACATTTAGATATAGGTTTAACGTTTAGATTTATAATTAACATTTAAATTTAACATTAAACAATTATGCAGCAAGAATATGTACCAAAACATAACACTGGTTTTTTTTTAAACATTTAGTTGTGAAAAAGGTGTGAAAGGTGTGAAAATTGTGTGAGCATTGCGCTAAAAGTGGAAATAATGACACCTTAAAATTTGTGAAGCAGATTTTTCAAAAGATGCCATTTAATTTTAGGCTCTGACTAACATAAGTGTCCACTAGAATTAAACTTTGCAGGAAATTTGTAGGATTGTAGGTTTTTAGGATATACTAATGCGGGTTTTCCACTGACTGGAAACAGCTCGGTTCTGTCCAGTTCGGATCTATTTGTTTCAGTAGGTTTTCCACTGACTGGTATCATTTCAGTTCGGTTCAACTCTACTCATTGTTTTTGCTTTTCCATTATGAATCTGTTACCTGGTACCCGCTACCATTCTTGTTACCTCCTTGGTCGAGGTTTCAAGCGTGCTGAACCGATACTAAATGGTAACGTGTTCATATTGTATGTTACCGATTGGTGGTCATTATAGTAACCAGTTACATGAATGTTATATTTTATTTGTAGTCAGTGACGGAGCTAGACTTTTTTACTTGAGGGGGTCAGGGGGTGGGCAAAGCTATTTTGGCCTAAACACCTTAATTTGAATTAAGTGCCCATTAATTTGTTAACTGTTCCCTTAATTTAACCTTAAAAGTGATTTAAGGTGTGAATGTGAAACCCCTTAATCCTAAACATATGGCATTTGCTTCAGAAGGCTCAGTTATTTAAGGGGCAAATTTTAAAAATAAGGGAAATTTTAGTAGTTTTACCCCTTAATCAGACTTAATCTGTGCACTTTTCCACATAATTTTCCTTACTTTCGTGGAAATGAAGGTAAAAATTAAGGTTATATTAAGGGGTAAAATCTTTAAGGTGTTTGGTTTCGTAGTGGTGTGTGTCATCCAGTGGCAGCTGCATCAGAGATTGTGTGCTTAGAGGCATCCCGCACACCCATGAATTCTCCCTTACTTCTAGTGAAAGACAATCTTAATGCTTCAGTATACCAAGACATTTTGGACAACACCATGCTTCCAACTTTAGGGAATAATCTTTCCTATTCCAGCATGACTGTGTTCCAGTGCACAAAGCGAGCTCAATAAGTATAAAGACTCAATAAAAATAATGGCTGGAGGAGCTCAGTGAGGAAGAACTTGACTGGCCGCACAGAGACCTGACCTCAACCCCATCCATCACCTTTGAAATGAACAGAGATTGTGAGCCAGGCCCCTATATCAGTGTTTGACTTCATAAACGTTCTACTGAATGAATGGACACTAATTCCCAAAACGTCAAAATCTTGTGGAAAGCCTTCCAAGAAGAATGGAAGCGGTTCTAGCTGCACTGGGGGTCGATTCTATATCAAAATCTATGTATTACAATGCAATGCCACTGAAGTCCCTGTTGGTGTTGTGGTTATGCGTCCCAATACTTTTGTTCACGATGTGTGTGTCTAATGAACCCGGACGTTTAGTTGGCGCTCTTTTTATGACGTAATCGACATGCGAATGTTTGTTTTGATTCAGG
Source organism: Ladigesia roloffi (assembly GCA_037577295.1). NCBI lineage: Eukaryota > Metazoa > Chordata > Actinopteri > Characiformes > Alestidae > Ladigesia > Ladigesia roloffi. The sequence continues at coordinate 18,450,041 of JBBKCR010000128.1, read as the reverse complement.
AGCAATGTACAGGAGAACGGGCGGCAATACGTGAGTTTTATTATTATAGAAAAGTTAATTTAAATATATTCGGTAGACCAAATGTGATCAGAGCTTGCTGATGTTTCACGCCATTCCGCGTGGGGGCTGTTAGCTTAGATACAGACAAACAGACCACCAGAACCACCGGACTGAGCAACAGCACCAGGCTCCACAAAAAATGAGCACTTTTACGAATTAATTTTAAGTTAATTTACATTAGTCTATTTTAGAAACATTACCATTTCTATCCATGCCCCTTTCCTGCACTTGGGGAAAAAGTGAGTTGTCATGGAACAGACATCTGAATGTTGCATAGCAACTTTGCTCACGGAGCAGGGATGTTTCTCTGATATGGGATAGGTATTGTTATACTGTTTTATTTTGTGATAAAATGCTGTTGAATAGGCACAGCATCACCCCCAGTTTTCTCCCTAATCACTCAATACCACCAACAATGAAAGAGCGAAGGCGTGCGCCTCCTCTCAGTCATAAGATGTGCCAGGCATCATCCTGAACAATGGGAGGATCGGGAGGAGCATTCTGTACATCCAGAGAGCAAAGCTAACTGAGATCGCTTTAATTCCTGGCCACATAAATTGTAGACATTTTAGCCCAGTAGCTCACTGACAGTTAGACATCCTGCTCTTCTGCAATACAGTGATTTATCATAATATCAATCTGTCAAATATAAACATCTGTTGATAATTTTAGAAGCAATGGACTGCTGCATTCCCAGCAGTGAAAGAGGAGTATTTCCTCTTACACTTGCAAATAATACAACTTAGAACTGACCGTAGAATATCGAGCTAGGATGAAATCTTACAAATCATCTGTAGAGTACCATGCTTGAAGATACTGAGCTCCTCAGAATGACCCATTTTGTTTCAGACTGCCTGGATAGGTGCTTGATTTTATGCAGCTGTGTCAATAAGTTTGATTGAATCCTAAATTCAATAATTAATAGAGGTCCAAATACTTATAGTGTATTTCACAGTTCAGAATCAACAGTGCTTGAGTGGGGGAAATCAACAAACTTTATGACTGTCATGTTTTGAACTGTTCCATACACAGGAGATCACACTCCAGGAGGGCTGGAGGTAAGAGCCATGAGAAACACTGCGGGGCAGAAGAGAAAACTGATGATGTGGTGCCTCGAGGCACCTGCACTACCATGTGTCCCAGTTCAGAGATGCAGCAGCGGGAAGCGCAGAACCGGCTACATCGATTTGAGATGCTGGCTGGCACAGAGCGAGATCGCCTGCCCCGTGCAGACATCACTCGTGTGGTGAAGGAGTACAGTCGTCCAGCAGCTGGGAAAGACACCACAATAGCCAGTGAGCTGCGGCCACCAGACGTGCTACTGAAGACTGTGTGTTATTTGGTGGACAACATAGCAGCCTGTCCCACACTTCAGCCATGGACTGAGGTTTGCATCTGTGTTCCTGTGTCTTCACAATAACAGTAGATACAATTTGGATTTGTTTCTTGACTGCCAATCCCTGTAAGAGCCCATAATTTGTAGAGTTTCGTACATCCTATTTGTAATGTAATGGTTGTGATAGGCCTGCTAAATTTCTTTTGAAAATTATTGCTGCTGAAGTTTTTAAATGTGGTGTCCACTTACAGTCCATTTTATTATTACCCAACCTGCTGATCTACCCTACAGAAGTAAATTAATTGATTCCATTCATCTAAATCTCCATACTTTGTATTATCTATCCTCGGGTCTTTTGACAGTGGTTTGTTGCCTCAAGACACTGATAACTGGATATGTTTGGATGCTGGACTTTTCTTTGCCCATTCTCACTCTTAAAACATTCCAGCAGCACTGTAGTGTGTTATCAGTTCCATGCACTACACTCTCACTAATGTATGTATTAATGCTGGCCAATGATTTTAAATTGTGATTAATCACATAGTTTCTGTGATTAATCTCACAGAATTACGCTAAATTGTGGTCAGGCGTCCCATTACTTTTGTCCATAGAATATAATATGGACATAATATTGGGAGTGCTGTATGTTTTTGTGGGGGTCAGGCAATAAAATTAATGTTGGCCTCAATTAATTAATGCGTTATAGTGATGTGCCCAAACATAATCCAGCATGAGGATGAGGGGCGTGACAGACAAAGCCCTGACATCACAGCTTTTTTCATGACAATGTATAATTTTTCATGCATTTTCGTGCCACATTATTAAGAAAAATACAATTTACTTATTTTTTGTAACAATTTACGTTTTTTGGAAATATTAACATGAAATCAGCTACATTCCTATCCAAAAATTAAATATAAATGTTTTGTTATGGACGAGACAACATAAAGAAAACTCACCTTTGAATGCTCAGAGCCGTGAGGTTTGAAAGTAGCTATTCCGAGAATGTTATTTATTTCTCCTTGCAGCTGATTGGCTTGTGCTGTTTGATGGATCCCTTGCTGTACTCAGAGGGAGAAGGTTTCACAGTAGTGCCATTCCCACTAAGTAATGGTATTCCTGACACCTGCGATAACCAGCCAACACGTGCATTGCTTTGGTGAAAGCTCTGAACTTTAAAAGATAAACTGATATTTTTAAAAACATGCTTTAACGTGCAATAATGTCAAATTATTGTTTGCATTAATTAAATAATGAGTTAACATTAGAACCTGTTAATGTGCACAGCCCAAAATGTATAGATATAGTGCATAGAATGTAATGAAAATGAGTGTAATTGCAGAATATTTTAACTTGGAATAATAAATGTACTGTTTATAATGTAGAATAATATTTGTCTGAACAATTGTTTTAGGTCTACAGTTTCGTTTTTGACCGCTTGCGCAGCGTGAGGCAGGACATGGTCATCCAGCGCATTTCTGGACCAGAGTGTGCCTTTGTGCTGCAGCCAGTCGTGCGATTCCTCCTGTATTCCTCTTACCGGCTGTGTGGCCAACCGCTGCAGCTTTATGACCCCCACATCAACCACACCCACCTGCAGGAGAGTCTGAGCTGGCTGCTGGAGTGCTTCAGCAAGGGACAGCACCAGCACCAGGAGGAGTTTCAGGCGCTCAGCCTGCTCTACAACCTCGGTGGGTGGATGTGCAGCTTTTCAGCATGTTCTTGATGTTGGGGCAGCAAAAATTTATTTCCTGTTTATGTGTTTGGGTTGTACTTACACATTCACTGGCATTTTTATCAGTCACACACACCAAAGAGGTTTACAACTACTGACCTAGGCTCATTCACTGCTGCACAGGTTATCCTCTGCCCTGTCTGTCAGTGGAACAGGAGCAGCCCTGGCCAGATATGATTTGGGTGATGGATCATTATCAGTACAGCAGTGACCCTACATGGCAGTGTCATGTGTTGCAGTTGGTCAAATGTGTTGCAGTTGGTCAGATCTGTCATGTACACATTTGTTGTGTAAACCAAATCATGGTGTACAATAATTTGTAATGACAGTCATGTAACACACAGAGTACACCAGTTGTAATGACTATCATGTACCACTAGGGGCTGTAACGTGCCACTGTCTTGCAGCACAAAACATGCGACAACTGCCTCTTCTGTAGGGGTGGGTAAAGCCCGGCTGTACACAATAACCTGGAAGCTCAATATATAGTACAGTTTCTGTTATTCTGTGTCCGAGGGTTTTAAATCATTTGTAGGGAGCTTAAACAAGTTACAAATATTTAACAGGCCTTTAGACCTCAACAATAATTGAGAGAGCTGAATAAGAAAGAACTTCATTTATCCTGAGAGAAATTCATGTGTCATTAAAGTTCTCAGTGCAGCAAGAAAGTATAAATGACAAAAAGAAAATAAAAATGAAAAGATATACAATAAAACAGTGCAACATAAGAGTAGCAAATAACAATGTTTTTAAAGATTTATTGTGCTGTGTGAGCAGATCAGTAGTGTAGCATAACATATGAAAGTGGTGTAGTGTTATAAATAAATAAATGCAATAAAGTAGCAGAAGATATTGTACTGAAATTAACTTTCAAGAACATTCAGTCAGTTCACAGATTAAACAGCTGAGTTGTGAGTTGCACAAATCTGATTTAGGTCATTATAATGACTTATAATGAAAAAGTATACTTCAGCAAAATTATAAAGGTCACAGGTGGAATTTCATGTGCAGTTTAGTCCTGCATTTAGAGTCTTGTGGGTGGGAGGGATTGTCCATGATACAGAGAAGCCACTTCAGCATTCTCCTCTCAGACACCTCTACCAGGGTCTCAGGTTTGACTCTCAAAGCAGAATCAGCCTTTTGCAAGGATACTTTCAAGATTATTTTAAAAGTGCAAGAAATAACAAAAACAATACAATAAAAAGACAGTATGGCAATGTAACAGTAGTGTGCATGGGACCTGAGTACAGTAGAAAAACAGCAATGTAACATAAGTGGGAAATGTATACCTTCCAGGGTGGATAATTTTGCATTGTACATACATAGGTTTCACAAGATTCCACTGTGAGGAGGATGTAAATCTTTCAGGTTCAATCTATTGCACCATATCTATCTATATTATTATTGCACAGGTGCATGTGGTGTTGTTCCAGATACGTATTCTTTTATGCTATCCAGATCTGCTTGTTCAGCCTTTTGGCTTTATCTGCCTTTACCTCAATGCCCGATAATATGTATCCATAAGGGTATGGATTTCAAAAGTGATCAAATGTTCAGACAGGTCATTTTAAAGTTAAATAGATACATGAATTATCTTTTAAGATGTGTTCACAATTAACTTATGTTTGACACAGACTAGCTTTTAACATTATAATTGACACTTTCTGTCACATGATTCAGCAATTTGTTGTGGTTTGCTTGTAGCTCTTTGGGTGCTTTTTTATCAGCCTACTCTTCTCAAAGCATTTACAGATTGCCTTCAAATTTTTGGTCTTTACTGATGTTCCCTTCTGTGCTTATTTGGCCTTCCAGGTTCACCACACGCTATCCAGCATGCTCTAAAGCTTCCTCCCAGTGTGCGGCACTCTCCACATGTTCAGCTGGCTCTGGCAGTCAGCAGGGCCTACATGGAACGTAACCCTGTGCGTCTCCTCCGTCTGGCCCAGAGGCTGAACTTCCTGCAGGCCTGCGCCCTCCACTGGCACCTGCTCTCCTGCAGGAGGGATCTGCTGCTGCTTTATGCTCACGGCCACAGCAGCCAAAACTGCCGCTTTCCCATCCAGAAGTTGGCAGACCTCCTCTCTCTGGACCGTTCTCTAGCTGCTCAGCTCTGTCATGCTCATGGAATCTGCATTACCGGGGACTACGTTGCCTTCTCTAAGGCTTCCTTCAGAGAAACCCCGTCTGAGGAGCTAAAGTGTTCACATCTGCACAAGCTAGTGGACGAGAAGCAGCAGGACCTTTCGGTCAGCGACGTCCTTCATGGCATTGCATGAAGAAGCTCTTTTTACAGTTGATTTTTGCCAAATCTCTAACCCGTGGTGGAGTTTTAAACCCAAGAGCATTTTTAAGCACAGCAGGTTTAGTTTCGTTTTGTTTTATCTACGTCATGGTTAAATGCGTTCACGTGTCATTAGCATTTCAGGTCATACACAAGCACTTCAGGCACGAGCATTTCATTCTCAGGTTTTATTGGTGAAATTGTAAACACATAATAAAATGTTTTTTATTAAATGTTCTTTGGCCTAAATAGTACACTGAGTGATATATAATGTTGATATCAGTATATTGTTGCAGAAGGGCCTTGCGCTTCGCACTCAAGAACTTCTGATTGAACATGTCCTTCAGTACTATTAGTAACTTATTCAAGTCTGTGAACCAAGAGCCTCAATTTTGTGTTAAAAAAACAAAACCCCAACTAACTGTACAGTCTGCACTCTGGTGCTTCCAGGATAAAAAAAGGAAAAATATATAAATATACATAAATATAATTTCTACAGCTACATAATTTATAAAACTACAACTACATAATTTATTATATAATTTAATATAATTATATATGATTCATATGTTTTATATTATCATTATGTTTTATATTTACTTTTATGGTTTTGTCAGTCTAAACACAGAGTTCAACCAAAATATGTCATTTTTTGCAAATAATTATCATCACTGCAATATTTGTCAAATTTAAAATGATGCTTGATTTAAATATCCATAGTAAAGTTTGCCATAAAAATGCTCAAAACAAAAAGCCCAACAGCTAATTAGAAGTACCACCATAGACCACTGCGATGAGGGCTGAAAACAGCTTTTCTGCATAGGACATCTCACATCACTATTGTCAGTGTAACAGCGCGAGACAACCTTGTATGTACTTTCAGGACCCAGGTGTATCTCTATTGAGGGCAGATATGACTCACAAAAGCCTGAGAAAATGCCAGAATTAAGCAAGAACACTGGTATTGAGGTGGTAGGTAGAGGGTTCAGAAAGGTACATACAAAAGCAGTAATAAATGTGATCCTCCTGTACTTTGTGTGTGATTTAGTCTGTGCTGAATGTAGGGCAGAGGTTTGCAGCATTACTTTCCAGTGTTGAAGGGTTAACCAGGCTCTCACATGCTCTCTGTATAAACATTTCCGACAGAACAGAATAATTACTTGACAATCAACTTCATCTCTTTTTGGAAAGTGAAAATTATAACTGCTCATGATAATATTTAAGTAAGCATGCATTCATTTTTGGATAAGAGTTTGGTGAAAAAATTTAATTCTCAGGTTGCTTTTAAACAAATCTAAATTAAAAGCTTGGTGTGACACTTTTGTCTTCTATATTTCGCTACATTCCCTCCTGACCTCTTGAATTCGGTGTATTATAACGAAAGTACTAAAAAACTGAAAGCAATTGATTTAAAAATAGTTAATATGCATTGAATAATTCAATAACTATAATAAACTAAACTACTACTTTTTTATGAAAAAAAAAGTTTTGTATAAATAGATGAACTTTGTGTCATCTATTTATAAAAATAGAATAAAAAAATATATATATATAAATTTTTTTTGTTTTGTTTTGTTTTGTTAAATATATTGAAATTAATTTATTTAAATATATATAAATACAACCATTCAACACAAAGCTATGGAAGCTTATGTGTAGCAAAATTTATTTTGCAGTGCAATATGCAAAATGGCAATGCAATATTCAAAATGGCAATGCAATTCTGTATTTAAATTTACTTTTTCCATCACCTCCATGGTGCAAAATTTGGAGCAGAATGCAATTTAAAAT
>JBBKCR010000128.1:18235884-18247276 GCA_037577295.1 Ladigesia roloffi | reverse complement strand
GAGGAACACCAAAATAATTACTTAATGGAGCTTCTTGGACATCTTTAAAATGCTCCAGAAATGTCTTCCGTCCTCCATAAAATCTTAGGTGCGCAAATGCGTGCTGCAGCGTTTTTTCAGGTGCGCATTGTTTATTTTGACAGCGCATGCGCAACTGCGGACCACTTATGTGCACACCTGAGTATAATACTGTCCTCACTCAAACTAGTATTGTAGCTGCTTTTACCTGACTGTACTAAATGTTGTCTTGTATAGCGGTTTGTTTCTCTTGCACTCTCTCTTGCTGTATATTTTGTGCTATCTGCAATCTTGTGTTGCTTCTGTTTTTGTGTTGCTCTGTGGTTCTGTAGAAACATTGTTTTGTGACAATAAACCTACTTGACTTCAATTCCAGTACAAAACTGGTCCTAACCCAAATTCATACAAATCCTCAGAACATTCTGTTCTATTAAACATCTCCTAAATGACAATAAAACCGATTTCCAACAATTCAGTGTCACACAATAAGGCTTAATGTTATATATGTACTTTATTCATTTTTGTTTTGTTTTTCAGTAAATCTCTGTACAAGTAACAAACAAACCAGTGACTTTATTAAGGGTCCCTTTGAGACGAGTTAGTGCTGTTTATTTTGAACGCCCTGGGTAATACATATTGTCAATTATTTAAAGCTATAGAACAATAACGTTCAGTGCATAGACGTCAACCATTTATGTTTTTACTGCCAGCTAAACAAGCACTGAATGAACATACAGGACACAAAAGAGTAAAGGTTTCAAATGAATTATTGCTTTAACTCAAACTACTAAAATAAGTGGCTATTCGTAGTCTGGTTTGATGGAGGTGACATGAATGCTGAACATCGACAGGTGTGGAAGGGTTTGGTAAGGCAAATTACTACAGTACGTTTATTTGGTAAAACAAACCAAATACTATCAATCGTCTTTTTTTTTTGCAGGAAGGGGAAACAGTAGTTTCACTAATACATAGCTTTACTAAAATCCTATTACAACGGACTTCCTGCTTTTACCTAAAGGCTGCAGCAGTTTAGGATTGGATCTGATATGGATCTGAGTCCCTAAATATCCTTCAGTATTACAGTTACACAAATTCACACTTAGGGCACCTCTTAAACTGAGAGTGCAAAACATCAGTATATTATTGAAAATGTGCGTATATGCATCCGTTTACTGGTTCATCGTGCCAAAGAATCAAGCTGAGGTTTTTGAAAGCACATAGGCTGTCACAGCAACAGTTACAACAGCGATGGGCATCCACTTGATCCATTTCCCCTGAAACGGCAAAGAAGACATACAGATGACAACATTTCAGCATTACCTCTCCTATCAGAGCATGCTAATATACACACACACACACACACACACACAGTGACAGGGAGGTGTTAAGAACATGGGGATGCCAACATCAGAGCAGACAGAGTCGGAACACACAGTAAGCTGGGATGGTCGGGAGATTTGAGCAGGGCAGCCTACGAGTAAACACAGTTTGTCACGGACATTTGTTAACACGGTAGGGAACAAAACAGACAAAAGCCTGCTGATTATGAGGAGGACCTGGAAGAAGACAACAAGTAGCATTTTGAGAATGATCTGCCTTTGTGTCTTGTCTTAGGCTTAGTCTCTTCTTTTCTTTTTTTTAATTTATTTTTATGCATAGGCAGAGGATGGCGGACGCAAAAGCAGAGGAAGGAAAGGAGCGAGGTGACGGAAGCACTGTGTACCTTTCTACCACAATGGGCCGAAGCACCAATACAGCAAAGCCAGGACAAGGCCGATGACTACGGCTAGGATGGGCGGCATTAAAGACAGCTAAAGGAGGGAAGGGATATTACAAAAAACAAAAAAAAAAAAAAACAAAAAAACAAACAAAAACAAACAAAAAAAAATCAACCTAAGAAGACTGATTTTAAACAACTTGATTAGACAAATGTGCTAAGAGAAAACTAATGGTGAGAAGAGGAATCTATTCTCTCTTTTAGACACAAATATTCTGAAGTGTATGGACTGCACCTTAAAATTGGGCAAAATAAGTTCCAGCACCTGTAAACAAGGAATCCAAATTAAACTAAAATGACATCCCAAAATGAAAAGTATGATGTCTACTAAATACTTTAATTTCAGGGACTATATATATATATATATATATAATTTCTCCTCTCATATTTTCCCTAATGTCAGCTCCCTGTGCAGTGCTCTCAGAAGTAATGAAGAAGTGAAACCAAACTCACTTGGTTGCTTTTTTCCTGCAGAGCCTTCAGACTTCCTTGGCACTGCTTTAGCTCCAGGGTGAGGGAATCCTTCTCCTGCTCCACCAGCTCATACCTCTCCCTCAGGCCTATCAGCTCAGCTTGTGTCTCCTCGTACTGCAAAGGAAAGACAGAGAATATGAAGTGAAAAAAAAAACATTGCTGTCTTCACCACCATCCCTACAATAGATTTAAGTGCCGAGAAGATCCTCTTAACAAGAGTGAATTAAAAATGGGTTAAAAGATGGAATTTAAGCTTCAGTCGCTCACCTCTTTCTGCAACTCCTTGGTCCTGTTGGTGCTCTGGTCCAGCTGGGTGTTTAGCTGGCTGGTGTCTCTCTGGTGTTCATCTTGTAAAGTGCTAAGCCGCATTTGCAGGTCAGCCTGTGTCTTCTCCAGGGTCTGCACCGTACTGCTGAGGTCTGTGCTCTGCTTCTTACAGCTGCAGGCGACCAGAGGTCAGAACCACATCAGAATCTAGCGTTACATCTACATCACTCAATCATTTTTCAGATACGACCATCAAAAACTACTTGATTCAGTTCAAGACTGGATCACAGAACTCCAAATTTTCTCAGTTCATGTGAATAAAAAGAGTTAAGAGTAGTACTCCTTAATAGCATCAACATCCTGTCCATACAGGAAGGTATAGGATGTTCACAAAGTAAGCTGCTATAACAGCCCATATTGAATCGACTGGATGTGTGATGTCAAAATCAGCACACATGCACGTCTATTCAGCTTAGAGCAGGTTAGCTTTATGTCGAAGTTACACATTTTTTTTGGTCCAGAGAGCTTTTCAATTGTAAGCAGATTATTAAGATTGCACATTACAAATCAAAATGGTTGTAAATTAAGAAAAGGGAAAGTAATAGTGCAGTCGGACAGATTACAAATCATCTACAAATGAAAACTACTAATTGTTTGCATCTTTGGTTCAAAAATGGATATCTATCTTTAATAATATGACTGAAAGAAGGCAGTTTGTTCTACTATGCTTTCAGACAACAGGACAAATTGATAGGGCTCTTGTGAATTCAAATACCCTGGAAATGCCACTTCTATTTATGACCCTATTTCACACACGTGCAACTCATAAAATTCATGAACCTGAGCCTTTACATAGACCATCCATAGAGCACTGCATTTCTTAACCAATGAGATACATGAAGTCCGGTCCCTGTGTTGAGAGGGTGCTGTGAATTGCACCTGTCCAACTCTTTCTCCAGCTGCTGCATTTTCCTCAGAAGTTGGTCCTTCTCAGTGCGCAGGTTGCTGCATTCACTCTGCAAGCTGCTTTTCTCCTTCTGCTGCTGCACTGCCAGCTGCTCTTTTTCAGATCTAAGTGAGACACGCTCCTTCTGCAGCTTCTCACACTCCCGCTGCAGGTTCTCCAGGTCAGTCACTGCATTATGCCAACAAACATACACATGCACACACACATCCCAGTTAACACAAAAACTCACAAGCATGGGAGAATAAACTCAAAAAGTAAGAAGATGCATATGGACACATATGGAGTCTATCCCAGCTGCTATGGGCGAAGGCAGGGTACACCCTGGACAGTCGCCAGCACGTTGCAGGGCCACACACTCTCACACATTCACACTCACACCTAGGGGAAATTTATTGTGCTCAATTAACCTCCAAATCAGGCATGTTTTTGGCTGTGGGAGGAAACCGGAGTTCCCGAGGAAACCCACGCGGTCACGAGGAGAACACACACTCCATACAGAAAGACCCTGCTCCCGACCCGGGAGTCGAACCCAGGACCTTCTTGCTGTGAGGCAACAGCGCCAACCCCTTCGCCACCGTGATATATTATATATATATTTATTTATTCATTTATCTTTGTATTTATTTGGGGTGTGCAAAGCGGTTGCTATTTGTATCTGTATTTGTTAAAAGGGAAACTTATTTGTATTTGTATTCGGGAAGAAGGGTTCGGAAGCATAGTATCTCAACCCGATAACATGAGTGATCTCCGATCCAATCTTTTTTTTTTCATGCTAGGACAACACTTTACTACCCTCAGTATTTTCATGGACACTGTATTAAATCACCAGTATCACTGGTGGGTCTTATGGTTAGGTTAAGGTTAAGATAAGGGTTAGGTTTTTAGTAAGTTTAAAGTTAAGCTTAGGCTTTTGGTTAGGTTAATGTTAGAAATCCAATCGACTTTAATATGACTGTTTTCATGATTGCACAGTGTGAAATGTTTTCAACATTGAATCCATTGCTACTATTATTTTCAGTTTTAACTACCTTTTTTCTAGGCAGATTTTCAGGGTTATACTCTAGATGATGCCAGATATATCCATACAATGTTACGATTATGCATATAATATGCATGTCTGTGTGGAAGGGTTACCTTGCTGTTTAGCAATTTTGTCTCTCTGTTGATTCTGCTGCTGGTGACTGGACCGCATGCTGTCAATCTCCCGTTCATACTTATTTGCCATCAGCTGCCATTTCTCCAGCTCTGTGGTCAGTGTTGCTAGGTTGCCCTTTAGGGCGCTGACCTCATGGTCCCTCTCAGCTGTTGTCTTCTCCATGGTGCGGCGCAAGACTTGCACTTCTTCATGAGCTCCATGCACTTCCTGTTGCATACTGATAATTGTTCTGTCCTTCTGATCCCCGAGATGTTTCAAGTCATCCTGCACCTTCTGAAGCTGAGCTTTATCAACAAAGACATAAACAATACATAAATAATACAACCATTTTAATAGAGTCAAATGTAATGAACGCATGAGTCACAAGGGACATCTCACACTTACTCTGAAGCGTTTTTATCTGCTTTGCTGAATCCTCTGCTTTCTGCTTGCTGGCCCTCTTCTCCTCCTCTAGAAGTCCTGTAAAATGGGCCATAGGACATCAAATATACAGGCAAATATAACAGACCTGTCTAACCTGATAGAGAATGTATTCCAGAACTGACTCAGGTCCATTTCACAAGGACTCTACTTTTAAGATCATCCAGGTGTCCTTGAGCATTGAGTTACAGCTCATACTAAGTGAAAGTAACCTTGATGATGCTGTATTGCCAGAACAATTGAGAACTTTGACTCCCAATGTCGATAAGTTGCTAATACTACCTTCATGCGGCTTACTCTAGAGGCAAGAGTGAAAATCAAGAGCAAAAATGAATTATATCATGGCAATTGTTTCTGATTCTGACCATCCTGAAAACAGGCATGGATTTGTGAAATGGTCTTTGTCGTGCAAATCAAAGCAAACCCTCTTTACGGATGTTACCTTGCAACTCCACACACTTTTGTCCTTCTGCAGTGGCCTGATCATAGGCTTCCTTCAGCCCCTGGTTCAGGTGCTGGATCACCTCTGACTTACTGCCCTCCATTGAGCTGTCATCTGTGCAGACATACAGCAAAATAATTAACTTCAAGGAATTATAATCAGATTCATGAGTCTCCCATAAAGCACTTGACTGTGATGAATCAAATACAGGGTGTATTTTATTGCAGGATGCTTTAGCTCAAGCAAAGAATGAGAATCATCCAATAGGAACCCTCATTTCTTACCACTGGACTAACCTAATGTTGGGCTTAGGTTATCTGGCTAAACTGAGAAATCCTACATTGTAACATACGCCCATTTGTTTGTCACCATTGTTCATAATCTATTTTTATCTTGACATTACCTGGCAATTTTGCTCTTCTCCAGAGTTCAAGCTCAGATGGACCACAGGTTAAATTTAGCCAAGAATGAAGAGCAAGATAATTTCCCCTGAGGTGGGTAAATGGGTCTATTCCATGAATTAATAACTTGGCCCAGAATAGCTTTACCCTAAAAACATAAATTCACCAGCTCAGTTCTAAACCAGGACCACTGCCTCCATTAAGGGTGGACTGCCTCTTTTTCACTGAAAATAAACTGTATGACGCAGGTAAAATTAGACCATATGTTACTTAACAGCACATCTGCAACAATATATAGCTTATGCAATACATTTATATTACACAAGTGTACGCATAATAAAGTTATTTTACATTTCTGTATTAGTTTGTTGACTTCTGTTTGGAGTTTTTTTTCAGTTCCAAAAATTAGGTTGCAATGAACCAGGTCATCCTGAGAGTTATAAAAGAATTGACCTCATCTTGCAAACTCAAAGCACAGTCAAGACTGTGCACCAGAAATGGGGCTTTCAGGGAGCCATCCATGCAAGCGGATGCAAGAATGAAAAAACCAACAACAACACTGTACACATTCTGCATGAGTCAGCTGTTTGAGGCAAGCCAAACACCCGGCCCATGCCAAACCTGCGCTTCAGACATTGCAGGGAGGGTGACAGAGTGAGAACATAAAGGATTCATGAATTCCTGGGTTGTATAAGTCCCAGTCTCATGCTCATCCGTGCCACTCTGGATCAGGCACACAGTTTCAGGACACAGAGGAACATTCTGGCCTATATTAGCTGCGCAACTCTACACATATGCATATTGGACAGAGAGACAGGAAGTATGGATAGATAAACAGATGAATAAAGCCACACGCTGTAAGCAAGAGTAAAAGCTCAGTTTCCCTTTGCTAATGCATCTATCATTCATCTGCAAAAAAATAAACGTGACCCTGTAATTTTCTGTAGAAGACAGACCACTGTGTTAATCTTGCTGGAGCTGCATTGCTGCAGGTGTTATGTTACATTCATACATCCGCACACAGAGAGATTTACTGGCAGCAATACCATAATCATATAACTGCAGAGCAAAACTACACTATAGATATACACTATGGTCAGAGTCACTGCTCCAGCTCCAGAGCACGTTCTTTGTATTTCCTTTGCATCATCACAAACTTCACACTTCAAGCACACTTAAAATGTCATAAACAAACTGAGGATATTTAAAGCACCAAACATTAACATCCTGAGATTATTAAAAGCCCCAAACACAAAGAAACTCAGTGTATTTAAGCCACAATTAACAACACAAACACAGTGCTTAGCCAGCACACATCCTAGCATCCAGCGTCAATCTCCCTAACCTCTGGAGGAGACACTGCACTGACACATGGGTTCAGGACATTCTCGAAAGCGATCCTTGGTAAATAATAAAACCTTGGTACGCACATACAAACTATAACTATATTATACCAGACTAACGACTGAAATGACCACAGTTACCTTTTATTAGTGGCGTTTTACTCGGAGGATCCTTAAGTTGTTGACCCTCCATTTTCTCCTCTTGTAACACAGGGCGAAATGGACTGAGAACAAGTGTTATAGGTAACGTTACTCGCAAGCTAAGTTGATTTGCTGTTATTGTTTGAACGGTCAACAACATTGCAATGATAATTAAAACATCACGGATGCTCAACATTACGTAAGACCTATTATATAATAGGCCTGATATAGTTTAAGAGAGAAAATACTAACAGCAAACAACAGAAATAATCATCGTCCACCAGTAATAAACATTACCTGAAGATGTAAAGCCTTTACAGAGATGCTGAGGAGGAGAAGCCTTCAGGTCAACAAATCTCTCACATTTTACTGTGTCTGTGGAGATGTTGGTCGATTCCATTTGAAAGGAGGGGGGTGAACTTATATGTAGCGTAAGTGTAATCTTCCACAAGCAAATCGTATGCATGAGACAGCGAGGGCGGGGTAATATTTGACTGAGAGTGTAATAAATTAAAAAGGGAGCCCTCTAGAGTGGTGTCATGAAGGTTTAGGTTTATGCTTTTGTCCACAGTCTACCCTAAAACTGCTTAATTAAGAGGTCTCGCTTGGCTCACATGGTCATGTCTCTGCGTTGCAGCTGCGGGCCAGCACAGTCAGGGCCTTTGTTTCCTTGCCCGGGGCATCACTGATGCACTGGTACAGGCTCCATCTTACAGACTGATAAGGTTTACCTTATCTTATCTTCTACGCTCTATGGACAAAAATATTGGGACGCTTGACCATTACACCAACAGGGAATTTAATGACGTTGTATTCAAAAACATAGTGGGGAGTGCCCCACCCCCTCCTTTGCAGCAATAACAGCTTTCACTCTTTTTGGAAGATTTTGGAGTTTGTAAGGGAATTCATGCCCATTCATTCTGTTTATGAGGTCGGGGTTGGACGAGATCTCCATTCCAGTTCATTCCAAAAGTGTTGGATGGGGTTGAGGTCAGGGCTCTGTGTGGGCTGGTGTTGTTCTTCTACACAGAACCCATCCAGCGATGTCTTTATGGGGCTTGCTATTTGCACTTGGGTACAGCCAAGCTGGAATATAAAAGGGCCTGCTCCAAAACTGCATCAACATATTTGGAAGCATGGTGTTGTCCAAAATGACTTGGTACACTGAAGTATTGATATTTACTGGAAGTTATGAACCTAATCCAAACCCTGAAAACAGATGGGTCCCAATACTTTTTTTATCATATTGTGTATTTGTTTGTACAATGACCCTTCAATGTTATGAAATCTGGTTGGTTGTCAATGTTGACCCTCTGTGTTGGTCAAACTTCTGATAATAACCGTGGGAGACTTTGTTAGAAAGCCACAGGTTTTAGGGTGTGAACTATTTTATAATTTATAAGAAAGCATAGCATTAAGGTTTACAGTAAATATTCAATAAATACTTAAAAACTGAAGGTTTTGTCCCTTTCTTCCCCTAAAACATCCCATTATAATAAATAAATTAATAAATACATAAAAAAATGTATTTAAATATATTTAAAATATATTTATAAGTTAATAAAAAGGAATATTATTTTGAAAGGAGTATTAAAAAAATTGAAATTGTAGGATTGTAAAATATTGAACTTTTGATAGCTTGTGCAACTATAGATGAAGCCCACTCTGATTTGTGTTAACATGGATCAAGCTATTTGGATTTATTTATGTAACCCAGACACTTTCCTGTAATTTATGCCAGGGATGAGTACGACATTTCAAGGTTCTGTACACATTTCTACTATTACATAAGAATTTTAAAAAGTTTCTCATATCACTGTAGGGCAACATATGAAATAGCCTTTGATAAGGATAAAACTGCACCTTTATATATTGGGCAGTACCATGAATAACACTTTGTACATGTTTCCCTCCAGAATAGCAGAAAACCTGGTATGAAACCCACTTAACAGAGGTCAATGAGAAGATGCTAAATTTATTCATTTAAATGAACATTTACAATTAAATGAACAAATGAATGACACAGTTCATGACCATGTTTTTTTTCTAACATTAATTCCTGCATGTTCCCTATTTTAGCTATTGTTACCGTCTCACACAAACTTAGGCTACCATTCAATTCAGTAAGTAAAACACTTTATATCACAGTGAAATTACAAGCATGGAAAAGAAACAGAGGGAGAGATGGACAGCAAGTCAGGGAGACGATGACGGAAATATATTATAATGTATACACAAAAGGCTTTGCAAGAGAATTCCTATGTTCCTATATATTCCTATACAAACTGAGGACCCTGAAGTGCTAAACAAGAGGAAGTGTCCACTATCCTCCATTGTTGCCATGGTAACAGCGCCAGTCCATTCCCAGCACTGGCCCGTTTGATTGCATCCTCATAAACGGCATTGGCTCAGAAGGAGGAAGGAAAAAAAAACAAGATCCTGCACCGAAGAGCACTGGGCCCAAGAAGACCTTGTCCTCTGCTGTCAATATGTGTGTGAAAGGGATGAGTCATTCTGCATAAATATTTCTAATATCTCCCGCTTGTTGATTTTACACTGGATTAAGATGAAGCGGCTGCCTGCAGCAGATTTTCATGATGTAAGAAGGGACAGGACCAAAGTGGACTTAACTCCCCCTTACCTGAAGCATTTTTTCAGGCTTTAATCATCTCTTGCTCTCTTTGCTACTCTCTCATGCTCCATGTGTCTATTTCCAAGATGAGCATCTCCTTTAATCTGCACAATGACTCTTATATAACATGGACATGCAAAATGACCAACGCACATAAGAGCCAGTGTCTTATTTAAACCGAGCCTGGAAAGACGAGAGTATACGGAGCAGTGCGACAGTGTCACACGGCTATGAAAAAGTTACTGCACCCTTTATTTTCTGTGCTTGAATTTGAGTTTTTGTTTCAGACCTGCATACAAAAAGACACAGAGAACATGACATGTGGGATCAATTCTTTGAAGATTGATAAAACCTATATAACGATAACAAATTTATCTGGATGATCATTTGTCCCAGAAACTATTGTGATAAACTATAATATTGTCATTGTGTCCATTTCTGCTGATGTAATGATAATGACATAATAATGCAAATGCACCCTTTCAAAGATCCATAAACCTTTACATCTAAAGATCACATAACCCTGGGAGTGGAAGACATTGTAAGACAGTCAGCACACCTTGACTTTGTGTGGCTTAAGGCAGGATCTCTCAGGAGTAGCAATGTGTCCAGCTAAATTATAGCGCATGTCCCTATATGTTTGTTAAAGGCAATCGTCTTCGTCTTAGTAACTCCAGCTCGCCCTGGGGTATTATGACAAACCAAGGATCTTTGTAAAGCCCTCACTGAGCCCTATTTAATTGTGAAGTTAAATAGATTGGTGGTTGCCCCATCTAGAAAAGCAGCGAGCAATGCGGACTGGCTCTCTGCACGTCTCACATCACGCTTCTGAGGATAAAGGAGGAGAAATGAGACTCAGAGGTTCTGGCACATTCCCAAAGAAGTGCCGATCTCTGGAAAAAAAATATCCGTCCTGTAAATGAGACGAGCGTACACAGTGACATAAGTGGTATTCACAGCTTAAATGTGTACCTAGTTAGTATTTCCTCACCCAGGCGGCTAGCCAGGCTAACCCACATGAGAGTTCATGCCTCATTACCCTAAGGAAATGAGAGGGGGTGGTAGAGACTAATGTATCACAGTGAAGTCCGTTGGAAAGCAAACAAATGAAAAGTATCGCGGCCAGAAAATAGATTTATAGTTTGGGAAAGAGTGGTGGATACTAGACTTAGATCAGAAGTGAGCAGCAGTATGGTTTCATTCCAAGGAAGAATATTACAGATGCTGTTTTTGCTCTGAGGATGCTGATGGAGAAGTACAGAGAAGGTCAGAGGGATCTGCATTGTGTCTTTGTTGATCTAGAGAAAGCATATGACAGGGTGCTGAGAGAGGAGCTGTGGTATTGCATGAGGAG
>JBBKCR010000128.1:18102600-18114014 GCA_037577295.1 Ladigesia roloffi | reverse complement strand
GTCTCGGTCTCGACTTGGTCTCGACCCTTCAAAGACTCGGTCTTGACTCGGTCTCGGCATAGGCGGCCTCGTCCCCAATCACTAGCCATTTGTAGTCCAGATTATGGTGTTTGCCCTGTCCCATTTTTCAACACTGAAAGTGTGTGTAGTGTTCTGCATGTATGCTGTTTGGCAGATAACAGCACACCCAGCATCATCAAAGATCATAAATAGATCAACAGGGATCACAAAACTCTTAAGGTTGAGAACCTCTAATTAGGCCAGACATTGTTAGAGCTTCATTCACAAATATTATGCAGCTCATTGACAGAATTGGTACAATGGCCATAGATTTTTACTTAATTAAGAGAAAGTGTGTGATTGGCTCTTCAACAGCCAGGTCTCCTGGTAGCCACACATGGTCTCAATTAGCTAAATGGTTTTTGCATTAGAGTCGTCACGCTACAGCTAAAGCAGACAATTCACACAGAGTAGAATCTCTCAAAAATCACCACCCCCTTCCTGCCTCTTCCTTTTATCTGTAGGAACATTCACAAGACAGGGAGACAGATTTCTTCTTCAATAAATGCAAGCCGACACAGCGGGTGAGAGATTTCTGTCACTTCCCAAAGCAATATATTTAGGGCAAAATGATGCAGATTAAACTTGACACGTTTTTATCCCCCCTCTTTAAAGGGATAGAAATAGAATTTGGCTTTCAGACAAAGCAGGGGACAAAGAGCAGTGTGTGTCCTCTCAAAACAGTGCAGCCTATCTCTTTATTATACAGGTACTTCTTAAAGTTTTATTCTTTTTATTATAATTCTTCCGGACGCTACTCCTCCTAGGCCTTTCGAGATAGAGACAACTTTCCAACTCTGACATGCCAGGGCCGATCTGGAATTACAGGCTTGTTCACAGCTTTTTGCTACATTTTTCATTTATTTGTTATTCCCGTTTCTTTGGTGAAAATTATGTGCAAATGTCTTGGCGCCCTGAACTTTCAGAGGGTCCTGCTCGGACATGCTTTATCCAAAACCCACCAAACTTCATGTGTTACTTCAGACCAACTTGCCCGACACACAAACGCAGTCTGGGAAGACCTACACTAATCTTTTCCTTTTCTTTTGCTCATCCCTTTTCCCCCCATACACATACATTCATTTTTAACCACAATGTAATGACAGTTAAATACAGTTTCAGAAGAAGAAACTTTCAGGCTCTACACACTGAACCTACAGTGAAACTTCATATGAGACCTCAGGCCATGCCCCCAATGACACACCTGTTTAAACAGAACAATATGTACAAAAGTAAAGAGCTGTCATACAAAAAAATATGGACAAATATTTGGGAAAACACATACTCTCAAACACACACACATTAATGTTTTGCTAACAGTAAAGCTATGCTAATGCTAATGCTAACGTCATTATAGTGTTCTGCATTTGAGCAAGCACATTTTACATTTTCTGTGCAGAAATACAGTCTAGTTCATGCTTGAGAGTGTATGAGGGACTTCTTTGAGTGTGTCACACAGGACTGACACACTTTTTATTTACGCTGTCAGGCATAGGCGCACATGCACCCTATCGCACATGGACACGATTACAACATGACAAAGTGCTTCTTTCCCTCTAGGTCCACATATCTTCCCAGACTTAAAATGTGCCATTAACATTGAGATGGAGCTCATATTCCATTAATGGCTCGACATCCCTAATGCCCTTACCCAAACGTAATCAAATTATCTCGAACCTAATTAGACCACAGATAACCAGTGGTTTAAGTATAAAGCAGGCTATGAAAGGATCATTGTAGGATATTAGACTGAAACTTATATCAGTGAGTCTTGGGAATGCAATTAGAATTGTCAAGAAAATTGTGGTCATTTGTAGTTCATCACTTTAAAAATTTAAAAAATACAAAGGTTATCTGCTCTGAGATGTATGGCATAGAGCTCAAGTGGAAAATTATTTTATAGATCATATATATTTTCTGTAAATGTATATTTTCTGTATGATTGAAAGATATCAGAAAACACTGTGTTTGGGGGTGTGTAACTATGGACCTGTCAGATTGCCACTTCTGACTTCATGGGCATGCAAGTATCAGGGCTAGACCATAGAGAAGTTGAAGGACCTAGTCCAGGCATCACCAAATGGTGGACTGCGGTCCGGATCTGGACCGAGTGACCGATCTGGTAAATTCACGAGATTAAATCATTTGCATGGAACAATTTATTTTGGACGGTCGTGGCTGTAGACAGGGGGCGCTGCTACTCCAGTTAATGCGACAACAGCTTCACTCGCTAGTTTATTAGTGATGGAAAGTTCGGCTTATTTCAGAGATACGTCTCTTCTGGCTCGGCTCCCAAAGTAGAGCCGGTTCTTTCGGCTCCCAAATGGCTCTGACTTTATTATAGTTTTTTATTAAAACCACCCAAACCGACCCGTCAGGAGATCCAAACCCCCACCCAACCCGCAAAACTACACGTAGATAATGACCCAAAACCCGACCTGACCCGAGGAAAAAAAAACTAAAAGTTTACAACAGGTTTTGATGGATAATGGAATGTGTTTTGTAACTTAAATGTATTTGCCTGGGACTCCTTCTATTTATGGTAAAAGAGTTAGTTATGCACTCAGTTCATTTTCTGCATTGGAAATGAACGATATATTTTGAGTAAACTATATGAAAATGTGGACAAAGGAGAAGGCTATAAGACACAAGATGGACTTCAGTTCGGACCTTCTACTGGGACAAAATGTAATAACTGGACTTCAGTGACTTTTAATTGAATACCCCTGACCTAGTCTGATGAGGCCAGGTGCATGTAGGTTGCATACCTAGGGAAGAGATGGTACCAGGATGCTCAATGGAAAAAGACAAGCCAGCAGAGTGAGAGGGATGCTCTGGGCTAATGTTCTCTTTGGAAACTTTGGTCCTGGCATTCATGTGGAAGATACTTTGACATATACCACCAACCTAAACATTGCTGCAAACCAAGTTTATCCCTTCAT
This sequence comes from Ladigesia roloffi, assembly GCA_037577295.1. Classification (NCBI taxonomy): domain Eukaryota; kingdom Metazoa; phylum Chordata; class Actinopteri; order Characiformes; family Alestidae; genus Ladigesia; species Ladigesia roloffi. The sequence goes on along the minus strand of JBBKCR010000128.1, from coordinate 18,111,012 downwards.
GGCAAATATATTCTGTAGTGCCTTGACTTGACTTCCAAATTTCCAAGATCTTAATCCAGTTGATCTGTGGAGGCCCCATGAAGGACAAAAATGATCCACAGCTACAGTATAGGTACAAACTGTTTATGCATATACTCCATGAAAAAAAAAAACATATTTGTGAAGCAATTTAACATTCGCAAATGTCTCATACAATTCTTCCATGATGAATGGACCAGCAGAAATTATTTAGTATTACTTGGAATAAAATAATGTTATTTGATCTTACATAGGAATTTAAGAAAGTTCCCTCTATGAAGTTACCATGTCAGAGATACAAGGGAACATTAAGCAACAGTATGTAGGAGGCTTTCACTGGACATCTTTCTCCCACTGACTTTTGGAGGGGCATGGTTTCAGTTAAATATCTGTGGCTTGAAGAGTGAATACAAAAAACAATTTGGCTTAATTTTTTCTGGATTTTTGTTGTTAAAAGGCTGCACTCCTCTTGCTTAAAATCTAAGAGCTGAGTGCACAAGTCTTGGAAAAGCAGACGAGAAAGCGAAGTGGCAGATTGCAAAAACTCCTCACAGACATCAGTAGTGGTGAGCAGGGAATATATTAGCTTGCAGGGAGGAGTTTCACGCATAGCCTATCTCCCCAACTTCATTTGCACACTTTGTTCAGCACAGCCAGTGCTGAGGCATAGCTGTTTGGACTGAAGAACTGAATAAAGCCTGTCAAGAGAGGTGTGTGTGTGTGTGTGCGTGTGTGTGTTTGTGTGAGAGAGTATATCTGAGTGAGCCTGTGTAGAACTGCATGAGGATGCTGATAACATTGCTAGCCCAGGAAAGTGGACACAGAAACACAACAAAAATAAGTGTCAAAAGAGCAGGCAAGAGTTGAAACAGGTAAACTCTGACAAAGTATTTGCAATAAGTATGTAAGGATAAGTTCTCATTTCACATTTACACCTTTTCCCCACGCATGCAAGAGAAATTAAACATTTTAATTAACAAAAGCGCATGTTTAATAATGATCTTCCGCTTAAATGTTTTACTCCTTTCTAATAGTCCCTGTTTTACTGCTGCCTCTGTACATTTTAAGTGAAACAGAAACCAGGACTGTTGAGAACACAGGTGGGCTTAATTGAAACAAGCGGCTGCGTTAAAGGCTACTGGAGGCTGTTACTACTTTTTCAAAAATGCACGATGAAAATAAGACCATTTATAAATGAAGGAAATGCTTCACGCCGCACCATGGTACAGCTTTCTCTGTGCCGATTCAGAGAACTTCTGATTATCTCCTGCAGAAGCGGCTGTGGCACCGCGTTTGTTCTTCCGAAAAATTATGATAACAAAAGTCACCCCCAGCGTCGCTCACGCTTTCATATCATCCATGCTTCAATTTGAGTCTCCATGGAAACTGGTACAACTTATCGGCGGGTAATGTGTAATGATGTTGGTCTCGCCACCAGAGGCAAGGCAGACCTCAGGGTGGGAGAGGGAAAGGGAGAGAGAGAGAGAGATTGACACTAGGGACATTGGAGAAAATATTCTGTTCAAATCTGCCATCTGCATTGTTTTCTTCTACTGTTGAGAACAGAGGGAACTGTTAAGTAGCCTGTCTTAGACATTCCTGTCCATTTTCCCGCACTGAGAAATGGCAGGACGGCGCTGCCCAGATCTCTGAGTGCTTCCTCATCAAAGAGGTTATGAGGCAGAATCTCAGTATGCATATCTGCAAGCTGCCACCTGTCGAAATCCGCATTAGCCCCAAAACCCACCAGGTGGCAGGTGCTTCGTCTGCAAGAGACATTCACACACATTTGTATGAGTGTGTGTGTGTGTGTGTGTATTTGTGTGTGTGTATGTATGTGTGTGTATGTGTATGTGTGTGTGTGCGTGTATATGTGTATTTGTGTGTGTGTGTATGTTGAGGTGTGTGAGTGCAGTAGGGGGTGTGTTAGGATGTGATGATGTGGTTGCGCTGGATGCTTGGCACACCTGCCTATAAGTGACTCATAAAGCTTCACTCTGAAAGCTCCCTGATGTTTCCCCCAACTCATCTAAAATATTAAACACTTTAAATGCTATTTCACCTGCTGTGATTCTTTCATGTGTGAAGAAGGTTTAATAAATCCAGTTTTTTAAAGCATCGTGAGACATTTCATTAGCGAAGTGGAAATGAAGATTTTTGGTGCATACTTTTAAACCTATACAGGTTATTAGCGTCATATAGTTTTGAACATGGTCATAACAAGTCTCAAGCCTAATTAATCAAACAGCATTTAATTAATAAAGTAAACGTGTACCTACTCATCTGAAGAATCTTGTTTATCTTGTAACCTGTTTTTCTTGTGTGATTTCAGGTAACCAGCCATCCCCGCTGGCGTCAGTCGAGAGTTACAATCATGTGAAGAGAAAATGGGAACCTGTGGCTCCACTAACCAGCCCACGCTGCTCTTGTACCTCCCTGCAGACATCCAACATGCTCTTTGTCATCGGAGGGGTGTCCCAGGGGCCCAGCAACGCGGTAGAGGCCCTGTGTCTGCGAGAAAGCGTCTGACAAACACAGACATGCACACTATAAAGAGACACAAATGCACCCAATGCTGCAATTCTCCTTCTGTTGCTTGGCCGAAGGTTCAGACTCAGACACTGGCTCTAATGTATCTGTCCTTTCAACAAGGGAGATTATCTGCAGGAGTCTTGACAGCAACATGCATCTTTGGATGGACCATAGACTCTGATGCTGGAGGTCTTAGACAAACAAAGCAAAAAAAAACAAAGTCTATATCTACACACAAACCTACATAGACAGAGGTTCAGTGGTGCAGACGCCTTTGATCTGTTCAGTGTTTTTTTTTTTTTCAGAATCAAAGCAGGGTACTTTTCTGGCTGAACTCAAAAGGAACTTAGGGCCATATCCACAATGCTGCCGCAGAGTTTGTCTGCAGTAGCACGTTTAGCACTTTTTTCTATTACCTTAAAGGAAAAGTAGAGATAATGCGTGAGGAGTTTGGTTTTATTTGTTCTTTTTTTGGTTGTATTTGTATTTTCGTCGTTGTCGTTGTTGCAGGAGTGGAGGCGTATGCCTGTGTGTGTTTTTTGTACCTTCACAGCCATGCATGTGTGAAATTCAGCACTGTTATTCTTAGAGCAGAGAAAAGCTCTCCACTAATGGTTAATAACTGAAGCCTGCGCTGTAGCATAGGGTTCAGATCAGGGCGAGTCACGGAGACGGATTGTGTCAGAACGATCCGGCAAGAGTGCAACCTCGGTCATTTTGGAGAAGTGTCAGAGCCTTGCGAGGTGCGTTTATGACGTTCCCATATATAGAACCGCAATTATACGCTCTAAACGAGCAGTTGGCATGACAACTGAGAGATTCAGCGTCTGATGAGATGTAACTTGATTGGAGCGGTTTTCTTACAGCATACGACTCTTGCGGCGTAGTCCGACGATATCATGCCATGATCATGCAGTCTGAAAACGGAGAACCATTTACAAAGGCTCTGTTGACAGCAGGAGTGATGACTGCTGTCAGAGGGGCATTACCTGTAGTACAGTCCTGAACACAATCCCTTTAGGTAGTCTCCACACGAACCCCTCCACACACCCACACACAGAACATGCTTCACTGGCACTCTTGTCATTGCCCAGCGTCTCCACCGTAGATGATTAGACCTTGGCTTGTGGTCAGAGTTCTCATTAAGGCTCTGCAATCAGGAACTTAATGACAGGCTGTGGGGGGTTCAGGGTACGAGGTGGCACTCCATTAGCGAGGTTGGGGGCTGTTTTTAGCATACTGAGGAGAGGAGTGACACACATAGCATGTTGGTCATCCTGATTAAACCAGTGCCTGGTCTCTGATCGTCTCATGGTCTGCCATTATAAGGGGCTCCAGTGCTTGATACATATTCATGCACTCATATTTAGCCTGTCAACTGGGTGTGCTGCTGCCTCTCAGTCATCTGCCTGCTTTTGTGTGTGTGTGTGTGTTTGTGTGTGTGTGTGTTTGCGTGTGTATACGTAAGGGGTGACTTTCTCTGATGCTGCTGACAAAGACGTTCGTTTACCTTCAGCATTTGAGCGACACATGCCTTTCCCGCCAACATAATGATCAAAGAAACACATGCGCATATGGTTCTGCTCACACACACACACACACACACACACACACAAACACATATATATATGCACACCCACTCTGGTTCGACACGTCGTGTTTGTTTAGATTTGCACCTCCCTAATGATACAACTGTGATACTCCGCTGGCTGCCAGCAGTCTTTTACAGCAGAAATGTTGACTGATGATAGATGGGGGTTTACGGCTTTGTGCAGCCGTGACACGCCTGCTTGGAAAGAGGCAAGTATTATTTTATCCCCCTTCTAAAATCAGACACTTTATTTTTGTTGTCCTGCAAAGGATAAAAAACCAAGCTTGGCTGCACTGCTGTGTTTCTGGCTTTGTGTGTGGCTTGAATAAAGTCTAGTAGACTCGTACACGGTTTTGACAGTTGGTAACAGCCCCCAGGCTTTACAGGAGCAGGCGATGAGAGAGGAAATTAGCTGAGATGATTCTGGGAACAATATACCTCTTTTTGTAACGCATTCACGACACGGCTCATGAGTGCGACGCACTGTAGTACACTGTTCTGAACCTGCATAAATCTTGTAGTCACAGACCCCTAACCAACCATTTCAACAGCCTGTTCTTAGGATGTTTTATAGAAAGGTGAGACTGCACATCCAGAGTAGGAGCAATATAAAATACTTTCTGCGTTAATCAATGCAGATTTCACAGAGATGTTTGTATTATTATCATTTTTTTTTTCAATTTACTTAACTACGTGATGACACCAAGATTGAATAGACTTCCCTGATTAATTTGTGCATTTGTGCGTTTGGAATAAGGAACACAGAGTGTGTAGAACACCTGGACCTTCAGTAGCAGTTGTGTTGCTGTGATTTTGACCATGTTTCTCTGTGTCCCTGGATATTTTCCTGTGGTGAACCTCTAGTTTGGATCAGTGAATTAACCCAGCTTTCCCCCCCAGTGCTTTGTGTTTGATTGGTCTAACTGTTTGTTTTTGTTCATGTGTGAGGTGACAGGTTGTCATTGTTCATCCTCCTTTCTCTGAAGAGCTGAGGTGCTGGGTCTGTCCTTGCTCTTATGATGCTGTGTTTTGACCTTTTGTAATTGGTGTGTAACCACAGATTGTGCTAGCTGATGGGCGCTGATGGTGTCCAACACGCAGGGCTGGTACTATGTTCTAGAGCGTAGCTGAATCTGTGCCTCCAGTTTAGAAATAAATAAAAAAAACCTGCCAAAGAGGAGCTCAGTCAAAAAAAAATAACAAAACACTACTGTTAAGGCCAGTGTCCAGAGGATATAGTTAGTAATGATTCAACCCTGAATGTGAAAAGTTGAAAAGGTGTATGTAACATGCCATTGCGGTCTCATAGTAGAGAACAGTTTTTATATTTCCAGTTTGTGCCTGTGGCAGGTTTTCTTTTTTGCCACGTTCACATCCCCTCATATTAGAAATAATGTAATGGTACACAACAGAATGACTTGAAGAGAATGAGCAGAGACAGCACGCTCGGCCTCAGCCAGCCGTGGGGAGCCAGCAGTGTCCTTCGGCGTTATCCTTCTCCTGTGAACACAACGAGAACTGTAAGCCCCATAGGTTTAGCTGGTATCCACTGGCAAAGTGTTCCTCTTCTAGATTTTTTTAATACAAAATTGAAATAAGAACGAGGATTGACAGTGAGAGAGCTTGTCAGCACTCTCTCCGGGCACCAGATTCCACATGCTTACTCTGACAATCAGTTTGAAGCAATTTTTACATGAAAACGGTCTTAAACGACGTCGATCTTGACTTTTTCAAGACCATGGTACTTACTTAGCCAGAGGTGTTTATTTGTACTTGTATAGAAATACAATGATATCAAGCCTTTCTATACTGGAGCAATTAATGTAGATCACAACTTGGCGCACATGGCGGATTTAATTTATACAAGCACACTGACAGTGTCCCACTTCGAAGCATAAGTAGAAGCATCCTAGCTTCCAATGATTCCAATATCCTGACTCTCAGAATCATAGTCTGGGAGGTTAGCTTGTGTAGCAATTTCACATCATAGAGAAGTTCCCAAGTGTTCATTCATCTAGTAATATGGGTTCATTGTTATTGTGGTAATAGATCTCAAAACGATCAAACAGTGACAACAGAGGGTATAAAGTGTGAATATAAGGAGCAAGTATGGGATACTATAGATTATATTACCTGATGCTACAGTAGTAGACCACAATTGCACCGAACATGTTCCCTCTATACTTAAGTGCAGATTATAACGGCCTATCACATGGAAACCTTTACTCAGACTGGCACAGTTGCTGACAGCGCTCTGGGATAACAGGTTCATGCAGGTTTGTGCCAGCGGCTCCAGTCCGGTAGTTCAGTGCCTATATATGTGAGGTAGTGCCTCTACTATGACTTCTCTAATAAAAGATTTGAGCATTGCTGTCCAGTCCTCTTTTGCTGTGTGCCGTTTCTTCCTCTCGTCTTTTTCCCTCTAATTCTAGGGGAATGCGACGGCGGCTCGGCGACACCCCGGACCATGACTGCATCTGGCCAGCTCACAGAAAAGTGACAAATGGATCCTGCTCAAATGTCAGCGCCATTCATTATAGATGAAGTAGATGCCACCAAAACATCTTCAAATGTCGCAGCGAACCCTCACGGGCAAAAATGATTTTCTTGTCCTGGCCTGTTAGGCCTTTGATTTATGACTCTGTGGTCAAATTGTGTCCCAAATAGAAAAAAAAAAGAAAGTCTGGTCTTAACTATGTGATTTACATTTAGAGCCATTTCACAGGAGAGATGGACTCGAGTCAGAAATGTCAAATCCTTACACTCCAGTCCTGCTATCAGTTCATTTACACCATTAAACACAACACACGGCACTAAGCGAGGCGAAGAGCATTGTTTAATCCAGCACATAAATCACAGATGAACTATGGATCTCAACTTTGCACGATGTGGCGTGCTTGACTCCCAGAACTGTTCCTTATTTATTTTGTCAGGCATTGACCTTTTCAACCCCATCACAATAAGAAGCCCAGCCAATTAAAATGATGTTCAGATCGTGATCGTGCTTTTCTACATTTTTCTGTTCATTAGAGCGAGACAGGCTGTGTGATCTGGACAGTTAGAATGTCAAGTCTTTCATAGTGAGTAAACTATCCCTTAACGCGCAATTTTTTCCTACTTTAAGTATGAGAAAGAGAGAGAGAGAGAGAGAAAGAGAAAGAGAGAGAGAGAGATCGTGTATTTTTATTCGCTACCCTGGCAACTGGCTCTGACATTTTGGTCGATTTCAAAATCCTTAGCAATGGACAGTCCAGACTACCGCTGGGCTTTTGTCATGACCGATTGCACACTTATGCCACCCAGGGTCTTGCTTTAGCGTTCAGAGAGACGTAATAGGTTAACTGATTATGACACAAAACAAAAGGAACATCAAAACCAAGACGAAGCCCTTCAACCAGCCACGCGCCAGGTCAAACCCTACTCAGGGAGGCACTGACACCTAGGGACACTTTCCAATATTACACTCTGGGGGAAAAGACATGCACAATTACTTGCTTACACAGGTGTTCAAATTACATTTGTTTCATTGTTTGCCTGTTACCATATGAGGTTTGATAAACTTTATGAAGAAACCTTCACAATTACAGGTGTTTCTGCATTAGGGGCTTTAAATTTAAAGTTAAACAAGCAGCATATATTTTATTGACAAATGGTTTATATCAGGGGTCCCCAACCACTCCGGTCCGCAGACCGCACAGAAAAGAAAACTGATATAAAAACTGAAATTATATCTGATATCTGATATTAAACCAATTCCTGATTAAATATAGGTTGGGGACCACATTCTACAAGGTTTAGACTTCCCCACGTCCCCACCCCCAGGTCCTCGGTATAATTTTCAAGCGTTTACCGGTCCGCAGTGCGATAAAGGTTGGGGACTGCTGGTTTATAACACCGGGGACATCGGGGTAAAAATGATTAACATTTTATACAGTGTCTCGTGAATTTTCCTTCTTGATAGAAACTGTTTGGATTTGACGTATCCTCAATAACTCATTCTTCTGTCCGGAGTTTGACTCACCTGCCTCAGAACCTGGCACATCACTTCAGTGGGGTTCAGTTCAGTACCTCAGGACCTATAAAACACAGAAGCAGAAAAAAGCACATTCCTCAAAATAATATATTTCTCCCTCAGTGACTGCAAGTCATCCAGGTACGGAGGCAACAAAACAGCCTCACAGAATTATACTGCCTCAGTCACTACGAAACCAAACCCCTTAATTTTACCTCTTAATATAACCTTAATTTTTACCTTAATTTCCAAGAAAGTA
>JBBKCR010000128.1:18088856-18101098 GCA_037577295.1 Ladigesia roloffi | reverse complement strand
ACACTACACTCTAATCTAAACTCACAATACACTCTAATCTAAACTCACAATATACTCTAATCTAAACTCACACTACACTCTAATCTAAACTCACAATACACTCTAATCGAAACTCACAATATTTTCTAATCTAAACTCACACTATACTCTAATCTAAACTCACACTACACTCTAATCTAAACTTACAATACACTCTAATCGAAACTCACAATATTTTCTAATCTAAACTCACACTACACTCTAATCTAAACTCACACTACACTAGATTTGTAGTCCAGACTGCCTAAACCAAGACCAAGACAATACCAAGACCAGAGTGTATCGAGACCAAGACAAGACCATGACCAAGACCAAGACAGACCGAGTCTAGACCAAGACAAAGTCGAAACGAGGCCGAGACCGAGACCGAAAAAAAAAGACTTTCTTAAATTTTGTGTGCTGTTGAGGACGGACTTGACGTTACTGACTGGTCCTTAAGTCATCTGATTAAACAGCTAACACCTCCAACACCTGTCTAAAGAATGGGAAATATGTAACTGATTTCAGTAATACTTTATATATAGATAAAATTGTAACATCAAACTGAAGATTATAAACTTGAAACTGCATCATGTCACATTGTAGTATTACTAGCCAAACTACACTGAACAAATAACAGACAGTGTTGGGAGTAACGCGTTACAAAATTAACTAATTACTGTAATGCATTTCTTTTTGCTGTAACACTGTAATTTAAGGCATTAAAACAAAAACTGGTAATATTTTACTCGATTAAATTAATTAATACATTTTGTATATATTTTTCTGTCCTAAACCACAACCAAAACATTGTGCTGTGTAGGTATCCAGTATAGACGTTATTGAACCAAGTCACCATGGCTTTCTGAACCAAGAGCCCCGATGTTATGGGCACTTCTGATAGAGGTCTAAGTGGAACATGTCTAAAGAACCAGAGCCCTAAATGTATAACTAGTAATCAGAGGGGATATGAGCATTGTAAATAATAGATTGCCAGGTCAGAAGCAGGGTTTTTTTACGCATTTTGTTTTGATCATTTATTAATTGATGCATGTATCATGAATTTGACATGTATGTGTTATCTGCCCTGTCCTCAGATAAAGAGAAACACATTTTGAGTCTGAGACCATGAGCTGACACCTATGTCAACTGAAAACGCTTTAAAGATGCTGCTCATTAAAGGTTTAACACGCGTGCAAAACAGAGACACTTGGATGTGTCCCCGGAGGTCCCAGAATTTGCTCTGAGGAATATAGTGTTCTGAATTCTGAATAACGAACTAAAGCTCCTCTTCATCTGCCTCGGCACTAATTAGACTAGGCGTGATGATATTAATAATCCCTGCTGTCATGTGACAACAATCCTTGTTCTGGATTTCAAAGCCAGTAGGGCATGAGCAGAACAAGGTTAAGGTAACTTTTCCACTTTTGTCTTGGGTGCATTACTTCGGAAAGAAATTGTTTATGAAGTGCACACACATTCTTTACTCGACTTCGAGGTTTTCTCACCAGCGCATCTGTATGGGACGTGTTGACTGACGACGTCTGCAGCGAGAGGCTCTGAAATATGAGCCTGAACCTTTTTGATTGAGAGGCAGGATCTGAGTTCTTCAAACGTGTTTGAGTGATGGGTCAGCGGCTCAGTGAAGATTCGGACGATAAAGAGATCGATGTAGCGGAGCTGCAGGAGTGGTATAAGAAGTTTGTGGTGGAATGCCCAAGCGGTACCCTCTTTAAGCACGAGTTCAAGAGTTTTTTTGGTGTAACTGACAACCAAGAGGCTGCGGACTACATAGATAATATGTTTCGGGCTTTTGATAAAAATGGGGTGAGTGTGGCACTGTGTTTATTCAACTAACCGATAGACAATAACAATATATTTATTTGTGTAGCACCTTTCGTACAAAAGAATGCATTCGGGATTTGTTTTACATTCAGTAAAACTAATCCCGATATCTAATTCAAGAAATTAGAAAAATCTAATTACAAATATTATACAACAAATTATAATTAGAAGAATGGACATAAAAACACAATACAACGCAAGCTAATATGACCAGCACCTGAGTGGCGTTAGCAGTCTTTTTGTGTAACAGGGTCTGTTTTCACAACAAACTGATTTTGATGTCAGTTATGGATTTAATGAGTTGTCACTATTACGTTCTTGATATATTGCCATTTTTTATTTTTCATAGGACAACACTATTGATTTTCTGGAGTATGTTGCCGCCTTGAATCTGGTATTGAGAGGCAAGCTAGAGCATAAACTGAAATGGACTTTTAAAATGTACGATAAGGACGGAAGTGGCTGTATCGATAAAACGGAGCTGAAGGAGATTGTGGAGGTAAGCACCCATCTGTTTCTTATCTTCTATTTTTAATCACACTGATACAAACATGTCTGGGTCTTTCAGCTTAACTGTGCGGATGTATTTGTTACAAGGCCAGAGAATAGAGGCAAATGTTGAGGATCTTAATGTGGTTTGGAGTGGGATTCATGCCAAGGCCCTACTTATGTAACAGACACCTTGACATTGACATTTTAAAGTGGGAGAGTGGCAGAGGATGATTATCTATTTGACCTCTGTGATTGCATGGCATTGCATGCTGTTAAGCCACTTGTGAGGAGTGTTACGAACACATGCACACATCTCAACCTAGAATAAAGAAAAAAGACAAGATTCAGTACAAATATCCAGACTATTTACACATATCCAGTATATTTTAACAAAAGTTGACAGTGACAAATAGAAAATAGTCCTGAAGTGCTGCAGAGAATCTGAATTTGTATTGCTTTCCTTTGTGATATTTGGCCTGATATTTCAGGCGATCTACCGAATGAAGAAGGCGTGCCATGGGGAGCTGGATGCGGAGTGTAACCTACTCACCCCAGACCAGGTGGTGGATCGGATATTTGAACTGGTGGACGAGAATGGAGATGGTTAGTGTGTTAAGTTTTAAATGAGTATGGTGCCTTGCAGTGGAATTTGTGGCATGTGATCGCTTATTATAGACATTAAAGCACCCATCTCTTGAAAATTTTTAATTTATTTTTATGAAAAAGAGACACAAGTGAACAAAAGTTGTTCAAAAATAAAAAAATAACATTTACTCCATGGTCCATTTGAGGCAATTTAGATGCAAGTGGCCTCGTTTTATCAACTGTCATGAAAATTGCATCTGGAAACCCCACCTCTGCTGTTTAGCCCCGCCCACTGATGATGAAGCTGTAAGGGGGGTTTCAGCCAAGGCTGCTTTTTTAATCAGGCAGAATATAGAACAGCCATTAGCATACATAAGTTTAATACAGGCATGAAAACTAAACTGCCCTGTTTGGTTCTAAGGAATAAAATGAAGCTGGAAAATGTTCGCATAAAAATAAATCATGACTGGTTTTGGTACATAAAGCTATACGAACCTAAGTGGGAGGGAAAATGCAGGAAAAATGTAGGCTACACTTGATTTTTACCTGTGATTTTACCTAGAACATAAAACCCACTGACTGTATGTGATTTTATGGGTGTGATTGTGTCAATGTGGATCTCAGCAGATATGTAGCAGAACTTTTTACAATAACACGGCTTCCATAACTAATAAGCAGGTCACAGGAAAGCTTTCACCTTCTGAACAGCAGAGCTTCAAAGTCTCCTGGAGCAGTAATGGTGCGCTTGTTCCTGGTGTTCACAGGGGAGCTGTCTCTGGATGAGTTTATTGATGGAGCGCGGCGTGACAAGTGGGTCATGAAGATGCTGCAGATGGATGTGAACCCAGGAGAGTGGATCAACGAGCAGAGGAGGAGGAGTGCCAACTTCTGAAACCTGTCCGGTGGCCCTCCGCCTCTCAACTCTTCACACAACATTTCACTCAATCTGTCCACATTTTACAGCTGACCAAAAAACACCATTAGTTCTGGGGATGAAGACTGAGCAGTGGCACAAGAGCATGCAGAGGAGACCTCAGGCATTTTCCCTGGGCAGGAATCGACTTTTCAGAACGTAGAGCAAGATACACAGTGGGAAAACATAAAAGAAAACAAACTTTCACAACCCTCTCACCGTTTTCTCATTTGTACTGCTTCAACTTCTACACTCCACTCCTTTAAATGTGTGTGTGTTTTCTGTTTAAAGCCACCCAGCTGAGGCTGGGAAATACTGCTACTCAATTGAGGTACATTTGAACATTGAAATCTATCATGTTGTTAGATTTTAAATCAGATTAGTACATCGAAGAGCTTACCATATATTGAATTGTCATAAGTTTAAAAATGAAAGTTTATATAAGTTAAAGTATATATTTTTACTTTAAGTCAGATAAAATATTGTTTGTGTTATTGATACGATTTTGCAAGGTTGTATGTAATATGGATAAATAAAGACAATGGGTACATTATGCTGTAATTGCGTTTTTCATTGTGATGTCACCTTTTCTTTCACTGATAAGGTAAATATAAAATGCATGATGAGTAGTCAGGCAGCCACTAAATCCAAAAAACAGGAATTATTTACTGCAATGTTTCTGAGCTGCTTTTAGGCATTTTGTTTTGTGGAAATATATCGGGACAGGATATTTGGCATTGATGCTCCATTCAGGTGCAACCCACGGACAGGCAGGTAACATTTTCAGTGTTCGGAATTAGAGCAAGGGAACACAGCCCAGGTTCTGAAGGCACACTGTCAGCTCAGACACACTAGACTAAACCTAACAATGGATACATTAATGCCCGTTCGTGACTTTGCTCCATATTCTCTGAGTTTCCTGAGCACAAATCTGAAGAGCTGCAGGGCTAAACTGTAGAGAAGAGTGTTCTTCCCTCATTTTCCAGTTTATCATCATAAATTATTTTGGTCACATTAAGCAATTTTAGCAACAAAAAAGAAAATCCATAATTAATGTAAAAAAAAAAGAATACAAAAACTCCTTATAAATAAAATGTTTTTATTATGTGTCTGGTTTTTTTTTGCTATTTTTTTTGCATAAAGTGTTTAATTAACATCAGTACTTGTCATAAGTATAAAATTTATATTCTTTTTTATTTTTTAATCCTTCAAATACCAGTTTGTTTTCTTGTGTTACTAACAGCACAGTCTGAGATCTGGAACTGATTAACAACAACACTGATTATTATGCATTGTTTATTTTTTACAGGGAAAGCAAAGTTGTAAAAACTCACACTCAGCATCCTCATTGCGAAAAATGGCCGCTTCCTGTTTACACTCCCAAAACGTTATAAGATTAATATATATTACAATATTTTTTCAACTTTCTCCAACTTGATTTCTTAAATTAGCATCAGTTCTTGTCATGAAAAGTAAAAATTCATTCAAATTAAGAAATTTAGGCACTGACTGCACCTGCACAGATTTATAAACAGTGCCAGAGTTTGTTGCTAATGCTGTGATTTCTCTTTTTTGGAAAGTAGATATTTGGGTTTTGCATTTTGTTTATGAAAAGTACGAAGCTATAGCTGCTTTCTGTATCAAAGTGGTTTCCCTGGAAACTCAAAGCTCAATAGACTGACATAAGAAAGTAATTGTACCTTGGAGGTTTGACCAATTTATTTCACTCTATCTTGCAAATCTTAATTATATATGCTGCAATTTCACACAGGCACAATTTTTTTCACACAAACCATTAACGTCCTTGAGGTCACACCTATATCAAAATTGTGTCGTTCAGTTGCTCCATTGGAGTGCAGTAGGTCATCATACTCCCCTATTGGATACTAAAGAATATTATTGAAAACTGCTTGTTTGGCCAAAAATGGATAAATGACATCATCTGGTAGAAAACACCAAAAACTACATTTTTCAAGTGTTGAGTTTAGAATAAAAGCATTTTAATCCAAATTGTATGATTTAAAAGTGTAAATAACAAGGAATTAAAAAGTGTGGTTTTAATGGGTTTCAATAGCCCAAAAATGGCCACGAGGGTGCTGAGTGTTACAATTTGATGTATGGAGTTTATTATTGTTTTTTTCTGAGTTGAAGTTAAAAAATTAAAGATCTAAAATAACTACAGACCCTTGGCAAGTTTCGTTCCATTTGTATTAACACAGCTAAAATGGTAAACAAAAAAGTGAAGTGGCCAAAAATGGCCAGAGGCGGAGTAGGTTGCGAATGGTTTGTCTGGAAACCCTAGTACACCTCGCATCTCGTAAACAGGCCTGCAGCTGTGCGGCAGTTGCATATGAGTGCATAGGTCCTTAGGTACTGGTCATTGTTGCAGTCACTTGTAGGGCTTCACTCCTGGGTCTGTCATGAAATCTGCCAGTTGTTCTGTGTCTTGATGTCTCTGCTGATGACTCTTTGAGATTTTTTTTCCAGATAATAAAGTATTGGTATGTCTGACCATTCCATCTTTATTGAAGTTTATGACATTGTGTTTCACTTGTGTTTCAGTTTTAAATATGCTGTTGACACAACAAATATGGTCCCCCTTTGTAGCTGTAACACCTTCCAATCTTCTTGGAAGGCTTTCCACAAGATGTTTGGATTTTCTGAAGGAATTTGTGCCTATTTATTCTGCAGAGCATTTATGATGTCAGGCACTGATGTTGGGCAAGAAGGTCTGGCTCACAATCTCTGTTCCAGTTCGTCCCAAAAATATTAGATGGGGTTGAGGTTTGCCAAGTCCTTCCACACCGAACTTCACCAGTCACGTCTTTATAGATCTTGCTTTGCACACTTGGGCACGAACATAGAAAATGTTCTTCCCCAAACTGTGTCCTAAGTTGGAAGCGTGGGGTTGTCTTGATATGCTGAGGCATTGGGATTTGCCCTTTAGTGGTATTAATGCAAAACCCTGAAAAACAGATATGTCCCAATACTTTTGTCCAGATAGTGTACAGTGTCAAGGTGTTTTTACCTTTTCTCATCGCCAGGCGGTAGCAATGCGCCCCTTCAGGAAATAAACAACATTCCTGAAGCTGCGGTAGCCACGTAGCTTAGCCTTGCTTGTTGTGTATTGTTTGTATTGCTTGTTCAGGCGCATGTAACATAACTACATATTTATCAAAGAAATGACGGAGTAAGGACTTTGTTTCAAACTTTCGTCAGTCTTGTAGGAAACTTTATGATTTTCCAACGCTTGGACAACAGGATAGAATTAGCTCACTAAGATTCATCTTTACAGATCACTATCTTCGTCTGCGTATAAACTTCAGCTTGGAGTTAAAAGAAACTTCATCATACCTTTAAACATATTAGGCCTTTGTTCTCTCATACAATCTGCTTTTTTAAATTACTTGATGTTCTGTTAAACATCTTGCCAGAGTCAAGACTGCAGAGATCTAGTTAGCTAGGTTTGCATAACTTTCCATTCATCATGTTGTCATCCTTGTCTATAATTTATTCATCTGGTTATTTGGTTGTCAGGTGTCTAAAGAGCCCAGGCGACAGCTCAAAGCAAATGAAGACAGACGATGTAAGTGGAAAGAAGGGGTAGTCACTGTTAAGACCTTTGCCATTTGTTTGTTTTCTAACAGTCCTGTATAAAGTACACGTGTTTAAGTATTCCTATTTCAGTTTATAAAAACTTCACTTAATGTAATACCCTTTCCTGTGGCACACTTGTAGTGTTACCACTGATCCAAATCCTGATAAAATTTATCACCTCATGAACAACCCCTCACATGCGTGTTTAACGCTGGGAACAGCTCTGAAATCTGAAACCTCCAGGACAACAGATGAGAAACACTGTCCTAAAAGACTGTAAGAGTTATTATGACATTTTATTTCTCACTAAATCTATGTATGTCTAACCCAGTCAGCTCTCCACTATATAATTTTTCTGTAGACTTAATCACAGTCACATTATCATATGCAGTAATATATTTGTCTTGTTCGATTCTTTCTTTGTGTTCTGCTCGCAAGTTCTCTGTCTGGTGTTAAGTCTTGGTTCCGCTCAGTCTTTCCCATGTACAGGGTTTGTTTTTGACACTGTTGCTCCAGATGGCCCATTAGACTCTGGTCTAAGATTTCTGTAAAGCTGCTGTATTTTTGCTGAATTGAAGTATTACCTGAAAAGGACACATTTGTAGAATACACTTTGTTGTTGGTAAGCTGGTCTCCTGATGTCCTGGTGTCCTCCTCTCCTGTTCAGTGTGCAGCAGTGGTAAAAAAGCTGAATTATGTGAAGGGTGACCTGTTCTCCTGTCCTGCCACGGACGCCCTGGCTCACTGCATTAGCGAAGACTGCCGCATGGGAGCAGGCATCGCTGTCCTCTTCAAAAAGAAGTTCAAAGGAGTGGATGAACTCCTAGCACAAAGTGAGTTTCATGACAGGAGTATTGCTCCATTAGTAGTTGCACTGACTAGAGCAGCATTTTTTTTAAAATCCCAAATTAGCCATAATCTTGATATATATTTTGTGATTTCAATATACCTTGGAATGTATAAACCCATGTTTAAGAACACTGAGTGTGATGTGGGTGAAGATGTGGTATATTTGACCAGAATAATGTCTGTTTCATGTGCTTAGTCAGTATTCTCACCCTGCTAAAAAGACACAAATGGAATATTATATATATTACACTGACCTTGTAATCATCATAATTGAACCGCTGGTTACACTCCCATCTTCTATTCTTACAGAGAAGCAGCCTGGGGAATGTGCTGTACTAGAGAGATCTGACCGCTTTGTTTACTATCTGGTGAGATAATGATCATCGACGCTGGTCAGAATTATTTCATTGGTTTGTTGGATCATTCCAAACAATTCCATTAGAACAATCCCAGTACACAAATACAAAGTGAGAACGTGTTTATTGCTTGTTTATTCAAAATCTGACAATATATTCTTCACGCATCATCTCTTCTTCAGATTACAAAGAAAAAGTACAACCACAAGCCCACCTATCAAACGCTCAGACAAAGCCTGGAAGCCATGAAAAAACACTGCCTGGACAATGGAGTCACCAGAGTGTCGATGCCTCGGTATGAAGCGATCATGCACTAATTCATTCATCACATCAGTTTGGTCACTGATTTTTTTTGTGTGTGTAATTTTTCTATTGACAGTCCAGATTTTCACTCACATTTACCGAATTTTAGAGTTTAGATCCTGATCTGTGAGTATATTATAAAACTGCTGTGATCACAACTTGCGTGTTAACGTAGGATCGGCTGTGGTTTGGACCGGCTGAATTGGGAACAAGTGTCCGTGATGATCGAAGAAGTCTTCCAAGACACCGAAGTGACTCTCACTGTTTATACACTGTAGCCCATGGCAGCATGGGTAGAAGACCACTTACACTCATTGTGGCTGGATGTTCTGCTTGGAAATACCCTATGGGTAATTAGGAATAAGACCCTGTTTACATTTCTATCCTTCGGTTGGGGGGGAATTATAGTTCTCTGATCAAGATTTGCAGTCTAGTAGACTTTAAAAGTGTCAAGCCAAATGACATAATGTCTTGGAAACAAATGAAGGGCTGAGTAGTCGTAGATTAAATGTTTTTGTTAATTCTGTTTTTTTTTTCTTTTCTGAGAGACGGTGAAGTACATGGATGAGCAAATGAGGGTGCTAATCCACCACTAGATGGTGTGAGTGTTTGGAAAAACTCTGTGTTCCTATTTCAGCATCAACCAGACCAGTGTTCATGTTGAATGAAATTTATAAAATAAATATTTCATTTTCCTAAGCATAGCCATGTTGGGTCTTCTCTGTTTTAATTTGCTGCAGTTTAAATAGGACCGCGATCAACAGCCACATCCAAACCTTTTACTTAGTCATTGGTAAATGTTTACATACGCTTCATTAAAAATATCATGTCTTTCACCATAGTTTTAAACACCAGTGAGAGACTTGGGGCAGCTGGTGGCCTGGCGACTTTAATAGCCAATTAGTAATGGAAATGTATGGTATGAAGTAAAATGACTATAAAGTAAATAATATTTGCATATATGTAAGCTAATATATAGTTGCTGTTTTCCTTTATTTACCCATGCAGCCTAGAGCCATATTTGGAACTGAAAATTCACATTCAGATATACCCAAGTATCAAAAAATGATCAGATTAAGCAATACAGCAATGGGTCAAAGGCAGAATGCGGTTTTAAAATTCTTAATTTAAATGAATTATTGCTTTTCATGACAAGGACTGATGCTTATCTAAGAAATCAAGATGGTGAAATTTGACAAATATAATATAAATTAATTTTATATCATTTTGGGTGTGCCAACAGGAGGCGGCCATTTTTGGCCACGAGGACGCTGAGTGGGAGTTTTTTATGCTTTTTCTCTATAAAAAAATAACAATGCATAAATATCACTGATACTGCTAATTATTGATATATATTTAACTGAAATAATGCTTAAAAAATAAATCAGGTTGCATGTATTACTTGGTTAAAAAAACAGTTTTTAATACTTTTCTCCCTTCACAAACCATTAGGATTAGGTGATCTAACAGGCATTTAAAGGGTTAAAATTTTTAATTTAAATGAATTTTTGCTTTTCATGACAAGGACTGATGCTAATTTAAGAAATTAAGTTGGTGAAAGCTGAAATATTTTAATATATATTACATTTATAACATTTTGGGAGTGTAAACAGTGGGTGGACATTTTTGGCCACGAGGAGCTGAGTGGGAGTTTTTGAACTTTGCTTTCCCTGCAAAAAATAAACAATACATAATAATCAGTGTTGTTGTTAATCAGTTCCAGATCTCAGACTGTAATATTAGTAACACAAGAAAATCCAGCAGCATCGAGAATATAGAACATTTACACTTTTGAGGTTTTCTAACAAGTGCATAGTACAAACAAACTGGTATTTGAAGGATTAAAAAATAAAAAAAGAATGGAAATTTTACACTTTTGACAAGTACTGATGTTAATTAAACACTTTATGCAAACAAAATAGCAAAAAAGCATAAATATAATAAAAATCACAGACTTAATCTGTTGGTGGCCAAAACGAGGAACGCCAGAGGGTTCAATATTAATGCCATGACATTCATATAAATAAAGTTGTAACGTTCACATGCCAAGTTAATTATTGAAGGACATATTCTACCTGTCTACATTTTTAAGGATACTTTGATTATACAAAATACTTTGGCACTGCATAATATTAACTCTTAACTATTTTGCACATATCATCCTAAAATCAGCTCAATACTGGATCAGGTTAGTTCCAAGAGATATTTAATAAAAAACTACTTTGTATTGTACGTTATTGTTATTCAGGGTGTGAATGATTTATATCCACTCTTAGGGTTTGCTCTGTTATTTAAATCTATGGATGGCAATAAACATTTTAATACTAGCAAATTATTGCTCACTTTTTCATCGTTGAACATTTCTGTGTCAAAAGAGATATTTATGGAAATTGTTTGCATTTTTTCCATTATTGTGTAGAAAACCAACTCTGATACACTCAGACTATGAGCCTCATTACTGTTCGCTGAATTATTTTTTGTCTTAACGTTTATTTGTAAGGGACTCTTATCTGTGATTGTTGTAAACAGACCAGGCCTGAAAGGACCCAAACATTAATGTTTTCAAAATCAATGACGATATGATCCACTTAACCTCATTGGACACTGGATGCAGGTGACAATGATGTCCATGACCAGTTAGAATTGTTTTTTTTTTTCAAGTTTGAATATGTATCTACGGATTTAAGGATCACATTTGCAAAAAATCGGATTGAATTATTATAGATTTCAGGGGTTTCCGTGAGAAATAGAATAATAGACAGTGAAAGCAATCTTACAAGGTTTGAAGGACAGATAAAAGAAGGAGAGATGTACCATTAGAGAAGTGTCCATTTGTGACAGATCCTAGGGGAGGAAAGAGGAAAATTACTGTAGCTTTTGCAATGGAAGAAAAGAACAGTAGATACATAATCACTTAGAACCTATTAGTTATACTTTAACTACTATTATGTTATAAATCTGCAGCTTCATATAGTTACAAACTGTTCCAACACTGACCTTATTAAATGGATCAAATTTAAACCTGTTATGACTATCCATATCCAGCACTGTTTATTAGACCCTGTTTGTTTCATGTCACTATTATCTGGACTCTAGCCTATTTTTTACCAAGGTACAAGCATAATGCATTACACTGTTATTCTTGATTGCCAATGAATGTTTACAGGAAGATGGATTTTAATTTGATGTTTATTTGCTTACCCCCATGGCATCCAAGTCGAAGGTGACATTTTTTCCTCAGCAGAACACAAACGCAGATTATTAGCTTTAGCCGTAGCAGTCTG
>JBBKCR010000128.1:17957401-17971135 GCA_037577295.1 Ladigesia roloffi | reverse complement strand
ATCCATACTTCTGTCTTTTATAATTAGGCGATGAAGTACCGGTTCGGTACCCGTCCCTAGTCCTCCCGCATTGACGTCATCAATTGTGATCGGTTCCTAAGATCGGCGAGTGTAACGTCCCGATCAATTAATGAATTCTGATTATCGGCCGATACCGATCGTCCGCTGATCGATCGGAGCATCACTACACAATACCTTGCAGATATTTTTGTGTCGTAACTGAAATCCTCCACATTTGCAATTTCGTTTTTGTTTCTCTGCAGCACATCCTCTTTTGCATCATCGACAGTGGTTGTAAATCACGTGATGTCCTTCAGAGCTACTTTGACCTGCTGGGTGAGCTCATGAAGTTCAACATTGATGCCTTCAAGAGATTCAACAAATATGTGAACACAGACGAGAAAGTAAGTGTTAATCAAAAACTCCTGTCAGATTATATACATGAATAACATCACTCTTAAAAACTTTACTTCGGACAGAATCTTCAGCAGATGTTATTTATTGGTGTGTGATGTTCATTGGAGAATTTCTTTTTTTTATATTGTTTATCTTTGGCTTGTACCACTACCGCTCCTCCTACTAAGGACAGCCTTTCTACCTGTTCTAACTTGATTCTGAGACTAGCATTATCTTGGCCAAAAAATAGGTACTTTTAATTGAAAAGATTAAAGGAGTAAAGATTTGCTTTTAAATATTCTACAACTAAATAAAGTTTTTGCAAATATGACAACGCAGATTATGTACTGCAGATTCAGGTAAAAGTAAAATGCCGTTGCAGAATATCTGGACACTAGTAACTAGTAACCTGTGTTCACTCTAAGAAGGCAAGAAAAGAGAAGGAGACTAAAGAGGAAAAGCAAGTTTTGAAGCACTTTTTGCCTTTGGCATTCCTCCAAAGGATATAATGATAACTGCTCATGACTGTCACCGTGAGGTATAGTGATGCATGTTTCAGCCTCTAATGGTGCTTTTCCACTGCCTGGTACCGGCTCGGCACGGTTCGGCTTGGCTCGCTTTCTTTGCTCTTTCCATTTCTGGTACCCGGTACCCGGTACTAGTCTTGTGGGCGGTTTTCCACTGACTGGTACCGGCACGGCTCGGCTCGACCCTGTGGCGTGTCCACTACAACTGGTTGCGTAGCAACCAAGACTCTGAGGAAATGAGGTAAAAAACATGAGGTAAAAAATCGGACGTAGTTACAGTCGTCAGAATGGATTAAAATCAGAGGGATTTTATTTCTTATCCTTGGTTTGTGTTTGTTTGCCACAAAACAAAACAGTTGTCTCCAGACGAGGCTTAAAGAAGCTCGGCAGCCGACTGCTGAGAAAAAAACACCGTGACGCAACGACAGCAACCACCAATCAGTAACCGCCAATATGTACACGTCATGATTTAGGATCGGCTCGGCACGCTTCAAACCTCGGCCAAGGTGGTACCAAAAATAGTACCGGGTACCAGATTTGGGAATGGAAAAGCAAAAAAAGCAAGTAGAGCCGAGCCGTGCCGAGCCGGTACCAGGCAATGGAAAAGCACCATAAGACTCTGAGGTTTTTCGTTTTTAGCGTCCTCACCATTGCATGTATTATTGAAAGGCAAGCGGATTATTTGTCTGCTCTCAAGGGTCACAACAAAGGCACCCAATGCTTTACAAGATCACAAACATGATTTGTCATCCCTTCTGTATCTCAGTTTCAGATGTTCCTGAGCCAGATCAACAGCTCTCTCGTAGACTCCAACATGCTGGTGCGCTGCATTGTTCTGTCTTTGGACCGATTTGAGGGCCAAACTGAGGACATAAAAGGTACTTTTGAAAAAGCGATGTTAAATTGAGCCGTGTGCATACTGTACGTTTTCGAGCAGGTTTGCTAAGTAACCTTATTTCTCTGTCAGTG
Source organism: Ladigesia roloffi (assembly GCA_037577295.1). Lineage (NCBI taxonomy): Eukaryota > Metazoa > Chordata > Actinopteri > Characiformes > Alestidae > Ladigesia > Ladigesia roloffi. Next base: position 17,969,243 of record JBBKCR010000128.1, on the reverse strand, counting down.
TTAGAGGTGCTGTCCGAGTGCCGTCTCTTGTCCTACATGGCTCAAGTGGAGAACCGGCTGTCCTTCCTTTTCAGGCTAATCAACATCATTAATGTTCAGACTCTGACTCAGGCAAGTACTTGGTTTTCTATTGTTGTTCGTACCATGTAGGCTTGTCTCAGTTTTCTCATTTGTGGATGTCTTTCACGATTCCAGGAGAACGTGAGTTGCCTGAACACGAGCTTGGTTGTGCTGATGCTGGCGCGATGGAGAGGCAAGCTGCCATTTTATCTGAGCGCCCTTAAAGAGAAGGAGTATGCGGAGAAATACCCCGGCTGCTTACTCAACAACTTCCACCACCTGCTGCGCTTCTGGCAGCACCACTACCTCAACAAAGACAAGGACAGCACCTGCCTGGAGAACGTGAGCACAGCACTGATCTAACACGCATGCAATAACAGATATTTTTGCTTTAAATCAGCTTAGTAATGTCTTCCGTTCTGTCTGCCTCTTTGTACAGAGTTCCTGTATTCCTTTCACCTACTGGAAGGAGACGGTGACGGTGCTGCTGAGTTCAGATAGGAGCTCCCTCTGTGCCATTGCTACATATATAGATGAGGCCTACAGGGACCTGGACAGAGACTTTTTGGAGGTGTGATTCTGGAGGCTTGTTCTCCCATCACAGGACTGTTCTATAGGGATGCTGTAAGGATTGTGTGTGTGTGTGTGTGTGAAAGAGTGAGTGCAAGAAATTAACTGGTGTGCAAGTGCTTCTGTTTTTACAACTGCGTATGAACGTGCTGGTTAAAGAGAACCAGTGCTTCTAAATCTTAGGTGTAATTATGAATTTCTGTATGGGTGTATCGGTCGGTTTGCGTGTGTGGCGATAGATGCTGGATGTTTTTCTCCAGGCCTGCGTAGGCACAGTTCTTTTGGCTGTAGTCTAAGGGCTCTCTCTCCTCTTTCAATATGTGGGAGTGTTGTGATCTTACTAATAAAAAAACACAAACAAAAATCCAGAGATGCCCATGAAAAGAGCCCACTCCTCCAGGACAAAAGCTGAAATTCAGGGCCAATGCAATCGTTGATGGTGGTTTGCTTAGTTTAAGTACTGCCTCTATATTAAAGAATATTATGTAGCTCACTCTTAAATTCAAATTCTAACTTTACGTCCCAATGGCAGGACAGTAAATAAAGGTAAAGATGTAACATGTTTTATCACAATTGTCTTATGATTACATAAACTATCATTCACAATGCGGTTTGAGTTTGTGTTTATGGCTCATTTGTAAATATTTTATTGATTTCAAATCTTTAGAAAAAATGTGATTAAAAGTGATACTTGACAAGTTCTTTCTTAGGCTATGTAGTATTCACTAGCACAGCTTTGCACATCACAGCCTCATTTGTTTGTCAGAATTCACTTTGTATTTTTAATCCACCAGTATTAACACAGCAGGGCACTGTACAAATCCAACACAAAATACCTGGATATCAGTACCAACAAATCCTGACTAGCCACTGTTGGCTAATAAATACATCTGCTCGCCAGCGTTATTAATATAGGATTAACCCCCGTTTTCATCAAAAAACTCTTTGTTAAATCGGTAATTAAAATGAGTTTTTTAAAATCTTTTTTATTTTTTGTAAGGACCCGTGTCCTTTTAACCTTCTCTATGGGAAAAATATGAATAACTGTAAGGCCACGGTCACAGTGTATCAGTAGCAACACTGAGACACTATACTGCCAAAAGTATTCACTCGCCCATTGAAAATTTTAATTCAGGTGTTCTATGACCACAGGTGTGTAACTTTAAGCACCTTGGCATGCAGACCACTTCTGCAAACATTTGTGAAAAATGGGTCGCTATCAGGAGCTCAGTGAATTCCAGTGCGGTTCCGTGATAGGATGCTACCTGTGCAACAAGTCCAGTCGTGAAATTTCCTTCGCTACTAAATATTGCGCATTCAACTGTCAGCGGTTTTTATAACAAAGTGGCCAGGTAAACTGACAGAGCATGGTCAGCGAATGTTGGATGCAGAATGCAGAGGTCGCTGACTTTCTGCGGAGTCATTCACTACAGACCGCCAAACTTCAAGAAGAACAGTGCATAGAGAGATTATTGGATTGGATTTCCAAGACCGAGACACTGCACCCAAGCCATGCAGTGGGTGTAAAGCATGCCACCACTGGACTCGAGAGCACATGGATTAAAGTTTTCTGTTGCTATGACAGATTTCGGTCAACAGAGGGCACTAAAGGTCAATTTTGAGGGGTGGTATGGGCCTGCGACAGAGCATTTGGTTAAAAAATAAAAATAAATCTGGAACTCTGATGGATAAATCTGGGTTTGGCAGTTGCCAGGAAAACAGTACTTTTCTGACTGCCTTGTGCCGAGTGTAAAGTTTGGTTGAGGGGGGATTATGGTGTGGGGTTGTTTTTCAGGGGCTGGACTTGGCCAGTAAGTTCCACTGAAATGAACTCTGAATGCTTTAGCATACCAAGATATTTTGGACAAGAGTGCACAAAGCAAGGTCCATAAAGACATGGAGGAGCGAGTTTTGTGTGGAAGAACTTGACAGGCCTTGCCTCAACCCAACAGAAAACCTTTGATGAATTAGAGCGGAAACTGCGAACCAGGACTTTATGTCCAACATCAGGGTCTGACCTCACAGATGTGCTTTTAGACGAATGGTCAAAAATTCCTCAAACACACTTATAAACCTTGTCGAGATTTTACCCACATTTGTAGTTGTTTGAGCTGCAAAGGGTAGGATGATGTCGTATTAAACACAATGGATTAAGAATGGGTTTTCACTTATGCTCATATGTGTAAAGGCTGGTAATATTTTGCCAATGTAGTGTTCATGGGGTGGCTGGTGTCCTAGTGATTAGGGAGTTGCCGCTGCAATCCAAAGGTTGATGGTTTGAGTCCCAGGACTGCTACAGTTACTGCTGAGGTACCCTGAGCATGGTACCGTCCCCACACCCTGCTGTGTTCCGGGCTGCCTGCTGCTTCACTTGGTGAATGGGTTCAATACAGAGTAGAATTGTGTACTGTTCACTGTGTGCTGTGCTGTTGTGTTCATGTATGACAAATGGACACTTTACATATTTATGAAAGCCAATGGAAACAGTAAATGTGTTCCAGTCAATAGGAGAACTGTATCACTGTGTTTCTGGTGGACTGAAGGTGATTGACTCCTAAGGTTTGTGGTTGCAAGAGTCATTAACAGATCTAAACAACTTGCTGTAAAGACTGTAGAGTACAAGCATTTTTAAAAACGCCCTTGTAACAGTATAGCAGTGTCACAGTTCCAAATTAATGCCACACATTCCTATTGTTTTAATTCTGGAAGCATTGTTTCCTTTTAATTCAAATTTCAACAATCACAACTTTTACAAACATCATAGTACTATATGCATGCTCTACTCTTCGTATTATAAATGGAGGGAAAATATTTCTACAGTGACAACCAGTAAGTATCACAGTAAACATCTTTGTTCTTCATGTTGCGTAAACCAAAGCTTAATCAGAAATTGATTCACACATCTTAAGGTCAGCAGAATTCTTGGCTCTTCCATCACTCTGTGATCTGCAAACACAAACAATTTTTGTTACCAGGTTTATCTGCTGCTATTCACATTTTCCCTCACTCTGTCCCAGGAAATATGTAATGCATGTTGTATATGTGTTTTTTTTCCCCATCTACCATAGAAATTGGACCTTTTGTTAGTGACCCGAACTGCTGATGTGAGAGTCATACTGTAATATCTAAAGTCTTGTCATATCTACAAGATAAACTCCAGGACTAGAATTTGAAGGGCCCTGTGTTTGAGTGTTGTGTTTTTCCCAGTGTTGTGTTACCTTGACGATGTGTGTCTCTCTAGTGCGAACACGCAGTTTGTTGATCTGAGTCTCGGCGATGTCTGCTCTCTCCTCTGCGTCGTCTAGCTCGTGCTGGATCTTTTTAAAGCGGCTTATGTTGGAGTTGGCCTGCTCCTCCTGTCACACACACACACACACACACACACACACACACAAAAACACAATCATTCCTATCAGCCTGGAAGGATTTTTCATAAAACCTGTCACAGGAGCTGCGCCGCATCTGTTTGCAGTGCACACATGCACATACACCCTGTCTGTGGAAGAACATACACTTTGTTTGCACTGTTAAGACATATCTCTTGAAAGGATTAGTGTTTTAAAAAGTTTTGTAGTTCACCATAAATATAAAATGATGAGACAAATATACGTACTGCATCCTCGGCTTGCCTCTTGTAGCCCTTCACTTTAGTCTGTAGTTTATCTATCAGGTCCTGCATCCTCAGCAGAGTCTTTCTGTCTTCCTCTGTCTGCAGACACAATACAGCCATCTCAGAAAGTCTGTTATCAATAATACAACTTCACTCTCAGTGTCTTTGTATGTCATACCTGATATGTGAGCTCTTTTACCCTCCTCTCATATTTGCGTATCCCTTTTTGGAATTCTCCACTCTTCTTCTGCTCACAGTCCAGCTCGCCCTCCAGCTCCCTGACCTGAGTGGACACATGGGTAAATGTCTCATGGATGTTGGATCTAACAGAATAATTGTTTATTGAATAAGAATCCCTAAAGCCATGCTCACCCGTGATTCTAATTTTTGAATTTGTTTCTTGCCCCCCTTGAGGGCGACCTGCTCCGCCTCATCCAAGCGGACCTGCAGGTCTTTGATGGTCTGCTCCATGTTGTTCTTCATTCTTTCCATATGAGAGCTGGTGTCCTGCTCCTTCTTCAGCTCTTCTGCCATCATGGCTGCCTGTTTTCGGGACAGGTTCGTGTCATAAGTTTGCTTTTACTGTTTTAATATACAGATTTTTGGGTTTGTTTGCTTTTTTTACATTTATTTATTTGACCAGTTCATTTAGCATATGATACAGCTGTACAGCTGAAAAAAACAATGAAGTGTCAAGATAACAATATTAAGCAATATTGCTTATTTCCATTGTGGAACTAAGTAGATCATTTGTAACACAGCATTCTAATTTAACACCGTAAATAACTATTCACAAACCAATGTAAAAGACAATTGGGAAGAAGAAGAGAGAAAAAAAAAGACTTAAAGTAAACATTTCTTAAGGCAGGTCTACTGAGGTTAGAGCTAGACGGAACAGCTGGTATGTTTGTTGGACTCACATCAGTAATGGCCTTCTTGGCCTTCTCCTCGGCGTTTCGACATTCCTGCAAAGCCTCATCCACCTCACCGGCCAGCATGGAGAGATCGCCTTCCAGCTTCTTCTTGTGGTTTAGTATGCCGGTATTCTACAGAAGGGCATTAGTAGTCAGAGCTGCACAAAACATAATCAGCTGTATCACTTGAATGTGCTACAATAACAGTATTTTCTCACCTGTGCGTGTAACAGGTTCACTCTCTCAGCTGACTCCAGCAGCTCATGTTCAGCGACTTTTCGCATTCGGTCTGTTTGCTCAGTAACTGTGCGAAGTTCCTGCACCTCAGCGACCAGAAGGATGTTCCTGCGCTCCGTCACCGCCACCTGCTCCTTAAGGTCCTCGCACTGATGTACAGACTCGTCCAGTTCCAGGTGCAAGTCCTTAGTACCACAAAAAATTAGGTTCACTCCACTGACTTTATGGGCTCTACTGACATGTATAGATCTCGTACAGATTATTTATGTTTGGGACACATTTTCCATGAGGAGGTTAAAATATTGAGAGTGTAGACCAGAGTCCTTCTGATTGTTCACTCACCTTTATTTGAGTCTGCAGGTGCCGAACTAGTTTCTGGGACTCTGCCGCCTGTTTGTTAGCATAGCTGAGCTGGATCTCCATCTCGTTTAGATCACCCTCCATTTTCTTCTTCACCCGTACAGCCTCGTTTCTCGCTCTAGCCTCCGCTTCCAATGACGTCTGCATGGATTCCAGAGTCCGCTGGTGGTTCCGTCTGCAGGAGTTCATGCGAGTAAAGAGCTTTAAATGTCATATTTATTCTGTTGTGCGTAAATATATTGATGAAGGTATCGTTGCTCTTTCATGATTTTAGTCCATCTTTTGCAAGCGATCCGGTCCACTCAGGGGCGTCAGAAGCATGTTTAATGTGAGGGGGATGCATCAGTCTACACGTGGGAGCAGGGTTTGGCCGTGAGGGTGTGGTTTTGGTGAGGGCAGGGTTTGATTGGGGCGGGGTTGCTGCGTGTGTGCAAAATCTCGTCCTTTTAGGGGGTGAGGGTGTTTGGAAACCCCTGTTGAATCTTAAAAAAAATCCACTCCACTTAACTGATAGAAAAACACAGCACTGGAAATCCGCTCCTGGTTTTCCTCCAACTCACTACATGCAAGTGAAGGGAATCGTCAATGCAGAGATAGGCTGCTCGGATTTCCAGTGGTGTGTGTTCTTCTGTCTGTTTAGTGGAGTGAATTCTTTCATGATAGATTCAAGATTGAACAGCACTGTGTGAACTAATTATTTATGTTAAATGGCGGGGGGGGGGAGTTGTCCAAACGAATAATTGAATGGCGGCAAATCCCATGGGTCCACAAATTCATAAAAAAAAGTCTTCTTTACCGGAAGTTTTCGATTTCTTCCTCCTTTTCCGCTAGCTTTCTGTCAATCTCAGTTTTGACCTGGGTAAGCTCCAGCTGGACTCGCAAGGTCTTGGTCTCCTCGTGCTCCAGAGTACCCTGAGACCAGTAACGAATAAAACAAAAGTCAACACAGGCATCACAAATAGATGGAATTTGTTGACTGACTGAATTAGTGTGACTGACCTCAGCTTCTTCCAAAGCTGCTTGGATGTTTGTCTTCTCTTGATCCAAGACCTTCTTTGTCTTCTCCAGTTCATGAATAGTTTTGCCTTCTAAACTGAGCTGATCGGTCAAGTCAGTAATTTCCTCTGCAAAAGTACAGGGTTAAATTGTTTATGGAAATTCATATTTGGGAACATTTCATTAACAAATACACGCATCCAGAGCTTTATCATACCTTGCAGGTTCTTGTTCTCTCGATTAACCGTCTCCAGGTGCTCAAGTGCTTCCTCATAGGAGTTTTTGAGCTTAAAAAGCTCTGTGCTCAGACTGCGGGACTCCCTCTGAGAGTTCTCCAACTCTGCCTGCGTCTCCTCAAACTTCTGCTTCCACTCAGACAACACCTGGACATTGAAAACACATGAAAATTAATAAGACGTTCAAGATTTTTGAAAAATTTCCTGAAAAATGAATTTGAGCCAGAAATTTGAATAATAGAACCTTGTCAAAATTGCGCTGTCTCTTGTCCAGAACAGCAGCAACTGCATTGGAGCGTTCTAGGTCCACCATCAGGTCCTCGATCTCAGTCTGCAGCCGGTGTTTTGTCTTCTCCAGGGAGGCACACTTGGCATTTGAGGCTTCTACCGCCTCCTCTGAACTCTGGAGCCGAGCCACGAGCTTCTTCCTGGTTGGAGTGTGAATAAAGCAGATATATGGAAAGTGTAGAATCAAACATATAGAATGCAAAGTGTGGAATACTTGGTCACCCTGTCATTGATATTTAAGTTTACATAGATGGCACATATTTTATACTTTTATTATGAATGCGTAGCTAAATTGTTTTCTTAATAATCCAGGATCATTTCAGAATTTTACGAGAACACTTACTTGGCCTCCTCCAGTTCCTCTGTTCTTTGAATCGCGTCAGCCTCATACTTTGTCCTCCACTGAGCAATTTCCGCATTGGCTTTGGATAAGGCCCGCTGCAATTCGGATTTGGCTTCCTGCTCTTCTTCAAACTGCTCTCTCAGCAAGTCACAGTCGTGCCTGGACGTCTGCAGGGCGTGAGCTAAAGCACTCTTTGCCTAATGCAGAAAGGAGAGTAAACTTATTTAATTTTCAACGTACAAATTAGTTGTATTTCCAACCTATAAGTTGTATTTCCAGCCTATATGTTTCTCAGCTTTGATGTGATTGCCTCACCCTGCACTCCTCTTCCAGCTGTTTCTTCAGGTCCTCCCCATTCTGGGTGAGAGAGATTTTGGTGCGCTGCAGCTGCATAACCAGGACCTCCCGCTCCTCCAGCCTGCGACTGATCTCCGCTGCAGACGGACAGGCGCGTAAAGATGTGGCGCCCTGGTGTTAACACACTGTTTATCAGATGAAACAATACTTACCACTCTCTGTCTGAGCCCGGGCTTTTTGAGAGGTGACGTCCATCAGCTGCCTTTGAAACTCCTCCACTCTGGTCTTCGACTCATTCAGCTGGTCCTCAAGCAGTCTGCACATTTTCTCTGTCGCAACCTAAGACATTATTTTGGGGTGATTTTCATATTTCAAGTTGAAAAAAATCTTTATAGCACATGGATGAGCATGGGCGTCGTCGCCATTCATCCCCCTCGCATTAAAAAATCTTCCGATGCCCCTGTCGATGAGATTTCCCTTTACTACTGGTCAGAAAAGAGGTCTCACCTTGGCCCGTGAAAGGTGCTCCAAATTAGAAGCCAGATCCTCAACCTCCATCCTGGCCTCAGCCTTCTCCTTCTCTAGTTTCTGTTTGACCCTCTGCAGGTTGTCTAGCTGCTCGGCCAGCTCGGCCACGCTGTCCGCGTGTTTTTTCCGTAGCATGGCTGCAGTGGCCTCATGATGCAGGGAGGCTTCTTCCAGGTCTCGGCGCATCTTCAGAAAGTCTGCTTCCCGCTTCTTGTTCATCTCTATCTGAGCCGCGGTGGCCCCCCCAGCTTCCTCCAGCCGCTCGCTCAGCTCCTCCAGTTCCCGCGTCACGTCAGTGCGCTGCTTCTCCGCCTTAACTCGGGCCGATCGCTCGGCCTCCAGCTCTTCTTCCAGCTCCTCGATTCGAGTCTGAAATCGTTTATTTACTCTTTATTTACTGTGCCATTTGGAATGCAACGTAATACAATTTGAGGTGCTCTAGTCAATTCACCTGTATTTCCTTTGTTTTCTTCTGAAGTTGAAGAACTAGGGCCTGTTCATCTTCAATCTTTAAGCTGAGGTGACTCATTTCAATGTCTTTCCTAAGCAGAGGAAGAGAGAACATAAGGTTTACAAAGAGTAAGACTGTAACTGGGATTAATTTGATATGTTTAAAGGCAGAAAGGCCATATTTGATATGAATTCTTTACTTCTTCAGCCTATCTTCTAGCTGCTGTTTTCCATTCTCAAGGTCCACGGCTGCCTCATTAGAAATTTTTAAGTCTCCTTCCAGCTTCCGCTTGACTCGCTCAAGGTCCATACGCACCTTTTTCTCTTGTTCCAAAGAGCCCTCGAGCTGTAGATGAGAATTTGCAGAATAATTAAGCTTTCACCAAACCAGGATTCCTCAGTTCAGACCCTGGAGTGTCACGTTAATCGGCAACCAATGTGGGACACCAGTACTGGAACCTGACTGAAATTGAAGAACCCCGCTATAGAGTTAATCCACTTGCTCTTCCAAAGATTAGACTGTATCTAATGACTCTATATACTGTCTGATGCTCTTAATTGTTTTGTTGAGTTTATTCAACACTCACATCATCAACCTGCTGCTCCAGTTTGATTTTGGCCTTGCTCAGCATGTTGACCTTGTCTTCCTCGGCCTGCAGGTCCTCTAGAGCTTGCTGATGAGCGTCCTGCAGGGCTTTCTTCTCTTTCGTGAGTCTGAGGATGGTCTCATCCAGTGCTGCCACCTCCTCCACCAGGTTCTTCACCTGCACATCAGAGAAAAATGATCACGTGAGGGGTCTAGCCACAGATATGCCAGGCAAAACTGAGAATAGGGAAGTTCAAAGGGACACAGTGTTTAATTTTTTGCTGAGTTGTTTCTGCTCACCTTGTTCTCAGTTGCGTGTTTCTCCTTCTCCACTTTGGCCAATGTCATCTCTAAGTCATCAAGATCCTTCTTCAGCTCCACACATTCATCCTCTAGCTTGCGTTTTTTGGTGAGCAAACTAGAACTGATCTCCTCCTCATCTTCGAGTCTTTCCAAGAGTTCCTTCACTTTCCCTTCCATCTGGATCTTGGCCTTGATCAGCAGGTTACATCGGTCTTCTGCATCCGCCAGGTTATCTTGCTCCTACAGGTCGAATGTAAATGAACTGTGAGGATGATTCTCTTTTACAGAGGGGATTTATCATTAGTTTAGTGCAGGTCACTAAATCATTGGGTTGTCATGTTGGGGTTCTGATGAATAATCATTCAATGCTTCCCTCAATTATGATTTCTCACTGCATCACTATTTGTAACACAAAAAATGACTCCATATAATCAATGTTTCAGGATTTAGGCACTCACAGCTTGAAGTTGCAGAGAGAGGTCATTTTTCTCCTGTACCAAGGAAACCTGTCGTTCCTCCAGCTCCTTTCTCTTGGCCTCTGATTTCTCCAGCGCCTCCTTTAACTTCTGGAATTCCTCCTTAAGGGTAGCTAGCTCTTTTTCTGTGGCTGCACTTCTTAGGAGCGGCTTGATCTTGAAGAAAAGACACATCCATGGCCAGTTCTTCACTGCATAAAACGACCGGATGTTCCACTGTATCACCATTATAGCCTCCCTGTAAAATAAAAAAGTTCGGATTTACAAGGTTTTGTCACTGCTGCAAGATCGTTATTCAGTGTTAGCATATTGAAGTGACTTCTGCGTTGGTACTGGACAACAAATCTCATATGACCCGTTTTCATCTTGGATTATGTTTCAAGGAGCAAAGCTATAACCTTTTCTAGCCTCTCAAATCATACCACCACAGAATATAATTCAAATGTTTTTTTCCCCCGTTTTGTTTGTGTATGAGGGGAACAGCCTCTATTTTGATGGTGTAACCCACACTCTGCCCCCATTGTTCTAAATTAGCTCAGCAAGGCCAACACCAAATAGGGCCCGAACGCCACACGTCTTGTGTCCTATATCAGTAAGCCCTGTGGTGACACTGAACATGGCTGGAAAGTAAATCAGTTCCGCATTGCTGACATGACACCACACGGTGGGATAGTCGGAGGTTGGACAGAGGTCATTGATTATCTGCAGTCCGGCTCACTGGTGAAACAAGAGGAGTTAATCCTTAGTCACCTGGGTTGGCATTTCAGCGATGTGTCTGCTCTCGACTACAACCATTCCTAACAAAGGGGTAAAAGAGGTAGCAGGTGTGTGGATAGAGGTTATTTATAATAGGGGAGTGTGTGTGGGGAGGGGGTGATGCTGGACAACTGGTATGGGGTCTGACTGATGGACATATGAACAGTCTCAACACCTGCTTTTGTCAGTGCTCTTTCTTTCGGAGTGGAAAGGGTTTAGCAGGGTTTTTCCACTGGGACCACACACACACACAGACACACGCCTGCCACACGCCTGACCTACTCCATGCATTCTCTGCATAGGTCCATAAACCTGATCCTATACTCACATATAACAGTTTAGCACCGTGGTTCGGAATAGCTCAGAGGCAGAATAAACCTCTCAAAAGATTCCTCACATGCATCTAATGAAACTGATGGATATAAAAATGACTAAATAGGGTATGAGTGAATTGTTGACACTGACGGTGTGGTCATGTTTCAACATGCCACAGTGACCGTCATCTGGAGTGCCAGGGAATTTACATTTACATTTACGGCATTTAGCAGACGCTTTTTATCCAAAGCGACTTCCATTCCCTACCTACAGGGGGCAGTCTCCCTGGAGCAACTTGGAGTTAAGGGTCTTGCTCAGGGACCCAGTGGTTGTGCTATGGGTAGGATTCCAACCCACGACCTCATGGTCCAGAGGCAAGTGTCCTACCCACTGAGCTACCTCCACAATTATTTTTTAAAAACTGGATGATGGGGAACCCCTGGCCTGCACCCTAGCAGCGCTGGAGCTGCTGTCCTCTCGGATAGCATCTCCAGGACTCTTCAAACCATCTGACTGG
>JBBKCR010000128.1:17911951-17924346 GCA_037577295.1 Ladigesia roloffi | reverse complement strand
TTCAGTTTCTCACAAAAAACGATCGTTTCATGTCTTAAGACATCAATGTGTCGTCACGAGCCACAGGGTGTAATTTCTATTTCTCTGTGCATGTTTTTGTATTTGGAAAGGTCTGACACCCATCCACTTCCATTATATGACTACCAGACTGCTACGACTGCTGAGGAAAAAATGTCACCTTTGACATGCCCTGGGGGTAAGCAAATAAACATCAAATTTCATTTTAGGGTGAACTATCCTTTTAATCATCATCAAAAGTTCAAGGGAGGACAGAACATATAATAAATAAACAGGCAATGTAGCAGCGTAATTAATATGAGTGGGAAATGTATTGTACCAGAAATGAGAAAGATGAAGAGCATCTCTCTCTGATATCTCTCTCAGGAAGGAGCAGTCTGACCAGTCGGTGGCTCAGTGCTGGTCAGTCCTGCTAACTCAGACCAAGCAGGAGAGCCGAGACCACAGTTCCCTGAGCGAGCTGTGCAGCGCCACCCTCACACAGCGCCTGTCCCACTGCGCCGAGGACACACACCGCCTGGCCAAGAAGGTGCGCACATGTAAACACCATATGCCGCCTCTATTTCAGTCACAGATGCAGAGACTGATTCTGTGTTGGTTTATTTTGCAGAGTAAAGAGGTGGGGCTGCAGATGCAGGACGAGCTCCTGAAAGTCACTACAGAGCTTCAGACGGTGAGTGTGGTTCCGCAGCAGAGAGAAACTGACGAGGAAAGGTCTGTGTAGATACAGCCAGCTCACATGTTTCCACATAAAAATGTGAACATGTTTCCACATAAAAATGTGAACATGTTTCCACATAAAAACGTGAACATGCACAATACTTTCACACAAACATTTTGATAATGGTGTTATTAACTCGCTCAGTCAAGTACTGTGTAGATAAAAATATTGTCACGAATGGGGGGGTTAGTCCTCATTCGTGATTTACCTCGGGGTTTCTCGGCCAGGAAACGCAAGACAAGGGAACCAGGATCCATAGTGAACAGGGAATCTATTTAAAAAACAAAACAGAAACTGGCTCAATGGCCGTCAGAATGATTCAAAACACTAAACACAGGGACAAGAAACACAGGGGATGTGAGGCGATGCACAGGTAAAGAGTGAGTTAAACAAACCAACTTAAATACAGGAGCTAATGGGACCAAAACAAGGAGCAGGTGAAATTAATACAGACAAACAACCTTACAGACCCCTCCCAAAACCATGTGACCCACAACAAAGTGTCAACATAATAGTCCCTTAAACCAAATACAGAACCCGAAACCCAAAGAACATGTAAAAAACAGAAACACAAAAGACGATGGCTAATATGAGAACTGATGACCTGAATCAGCTTTTACAAATGGTTGAGAATTCTTATAAATGGTTATTAATCAGAACTGTAAAATTATAACTTAGAAGTAAGTGATGGGTACCTTTAAATAATCGTGCTAAAACAAATCAATACAGGAAACATTATGATTATTACACGATTATAAAACAGTGTTCCCAGTCTTTTTAAGGGTGCTGTACTGTGTCTTGAATCATTGTGTTTTACAATACAGTTCATAAATGTCATGTTGTAGAAGATATAAAATGATTCTAAAATGATATAGTTTCCATTTTATATCTGCAGTCTGTTGAACAAAACACAAAAATGTGATGCACTAAGAACGAAGTTATATCATATAATTATGATGTAATAACCATTAATTAACTTATTCTCAGTCATTTTAATAATCTTGTTGTAAAGTGAGCCCCAGATATTTGGCATTCTGGAAGTTCATTTTATTATCACTGATTTCTCATTGTTCCAAATATTTATTATTAAACATGGCCGTCTACAGCTCTGTTCAACAGTCTGGAGATTTATCATGAAGATGATGAGTCTAAAAAGCCTTTTACCATTTAACACGTTATAAAACAGTGATTCCAAGCTTGTGAAGGTTACAGTAGTGTATGTCTATGTTTGGATGTGTGCTGCACGAAAGCCCCTTAGCTCCAGTAATCTTCATGACTCATGAGTCCCCCTGGATGCACACAGGCCTCCATGACCCCACAGGTCTGCGGTGGCGAGGCCTGGGTCGGGGCCTCCTGACCCGTCCTGACAGCTTGGCTTCACCCTCCAGTGGACACAGAACAGCTTGCGTGTTACAAGTGTCTTGGCTGGAGGCTCCTGGCTTGTGGCTGTTTGTGTATTGGGGAGGAGGCGGGTACAGAACTGTGGGCAGCCCTCTATCTTCTCTATCTTCTACTGCAAGATAAGACAAGAAAAGTAATTTGGGTCTAAAATAAAATGGCACAAATTTATGTAGTTCCTTTTTTTTTTTACTTTCATAACTATCACACCTTTAGCTGTATTTGCTCCAAAAATGGATCACCAATATCACAGCTGGTATGAATGTGCCATGGCATGGTTGCATGTGTGTGTTTGTGTGTGTGTGTATATATGAATTGTTGCTTTTTCCGCGTCAGCTTCCAGATCGTAAATGTTAACACGAGCATGTCATGACTGGCTTTCACTGCAGGCTTTGAAGACTTACCACCAGTATCACACCGAGTGTCTCGCTGCCGAGGGCAAGCTGAAAGAAGCCACACGGCTGGAGGAGAGACAGACCGGCAAGTCATCTGACCTCGGCCTCAGCCAATCAGCGAGCCAGAGGCGACACTCTGTGAAGAAGATGGAGAGGCTGATGGAAAAGGTAGAGCTCTTCAGATGGTGACTTGCGGTTTCATGCTTTATCTGAAGATGGCACAGGAAGATACCAGAGCACTTTTCAGTAACCTGTCGTTTCCTGTGTCTGTGCATGTATTTGTCTCGTGTAGAGGCAAGGGAAAGTACAAGAGACGCAGCTGAAGTGCACTAAGGCTCGCAACGACTACCTGCTCAACCTCGCAGCAGCCAACGCTGCCATGAATAAATACTATCTGGAGGACATATGCACTCTGATCGACGTGAGTGCCTTTACCACAGAACTCACTCTGTCTGCTCCCTGTTTGACAGAGATCTTTTGGTTCCCCTTTCTGGACATTAATAGCTCAGTTCCCGTATTACTCTGTGATCAAATGGCATGCTTCCATATTTGTGCGGTAAATATCTAGGACTGTGGCAGTGATTGGTTAAACATTCACCTTGTGAATCAGTGCATCACTTGAGGATTTATGTACCAACCACCAACTAACAGAAGACAGCGTTTAAAGTGATTGCTTATTAGATTCCCAAAGATTGCATCCTTTGTTTTAAAGTAGAGGGAGCTTATGCCCCACCTCACACTGTCATGCAAACCGAAAGCCTATATAAATACACACCTGCATGTTCTTGAAGGAGCAGTTTCACAAAGCAACCAACTTTATTTCCTCAAGATATACTCAATCAGCCAAGACCTGTTTGGGACCCAAAATGTACTTTTTAGTTTAGAATGGGAGCTGCTATGCCCACGTTATCTTCCAATAATTCACTCAAATCTGAAGCAGCTCTTCATAGAAGGACACAGGTTTAGGACACATTGTGACCTACTCTGTAAAACTGAACTAACCTTCAAGTGTAGCTAATGCTGTGGGCAGCCATTTTAGACAACAGGGTCTCTTTCCACTTTTTCAATTCAACAATAACTCGAATTCCCATTTCACCCCAAGCCCCCCATGGTGCATTTAGAAGAATATGTATATAAATACAGAGATATAAAACTGCAAATAAGTAATAAGTAAACTAAGATTTTAAAAAGGTACTAATACTATCTATATACAATAACAAAGACATAAACATGTGCAGTTTCAGTAAAGTGAGACTTCGTGCAGGTGATATTTTGCATACCAGGTTCAGGTTATATTCAATGTGTACTGACAAGAGCTGTGCTGGTCTAGAAACAGTTTTTGTGACCATGACTGTCAGAAATACAGAACAATCTGACCCAAGACCAGTCTTCAGCCGAGGCGCTGTCTGTAGCTGTGAAGTTTCATTCACTTTTATTGCCCACAGTAAGTCATGCTGCATAAAATATCCAGAAATCTGTGCCAGCACAGTTTCAGGGATATATTGAAAATATTTAAGTAACTTTTGACATTTATTGATCATTAGCAAAGTAGGCTACGCATTCTAGCTCTAGTTTTGACTTGCGGAGAGTGACCTAAATCATGTCATGTCAGATTAACTACATGTGGACTGAGTGTAATTAATGTAAACTTGACTCTAAAAAGTAGACTTGCTGATGTGGTTCCTGACATTGTATGACACATTGCTAAACTGTGGCATAGCTCAAAACATAAATAGCGGCCATGTTGAAAGAAATTACAGTGTCAGAAACCATGTAGGCAAAGCTATTTGAGAACAGTGTGGATTGAAACAAGTGTGTGATAATTTAGGTGTGCGTTTTACGTGATGCTCAACTCTGGACACAAAATGAGCTGGAGAATGTAATATATTTGGGGAAATGAGGAAAGTCGTTTCGTTATACAATCATATCCTAGAGTTCTTACTGTATCATTTCTTTGTGTTTTTACTCTTTAGTCCAGTTGTTTTTGTTGTGTCTCCCCATGCTGTTTGCAGTGCACAGACCTTGGCTACCACCTTTCCGTGACACGGGTGATGCGTGGCTATCTGTCCAACAGGAACCGGGCCCTGCAGAACCTGAAGAACGGCCTGCAGCAGCTGGACGCTGGGGTCGGGGGTCTGGACCAGGGTCAGGATCGAGACGCGCTCCTGCAGGCCCACAACTCCGCCTTCTGCCTGCCCTTCCGCTTCCAACACCAGCCACATGAGGGCGACCAGGTAACACACACAGCTGTTTCAGGACCCGGGGTCAGTTTCAAAAAACAACATTTCTCTTAACAGCTGGGTGGTTTCAGCAGAAATTGAAGATTCATCCATTAGTACTGCTCTGTAGATCTTTTTCTGTTAGGAAGAACATGTTTTTTGTTGTTTTTCTGGCTGGGGAATCCTGCTTTTTTGCAGGCAGTTTTATTTGATTGTCTATTTGAATGTAAAGCACTTTGGTCAACTGGGGTTGTTGTAAAGCATGATAGAAATCAAATGTACTTACTGACATACTTACTTTGCCCGACATGGTCCATGTTTCATTGGTATTCCTGTGGTAGCTGTCATTGTACTACGATGAGGTGCATGGTCAGGCTTGCTCACCAGTATTTGTGTGTGTGTGTGTGTGTGTGTTATAGGTGTGTGAAGTGAGTGCAGACTGTCAGGTGAGGTACGAGATGGAGACACGATTCCAGCAGCTGCAGTCCAGGCTAGCCGCCGTTACCCTGGAAACAGAGGAGGTACAGGCAAAGCACATCACATCCCTTCTGTTCATCACAGAACATGGACTCTATCAGTATAAGACAAGATCAACATTTATTAGTCCCACAAGTGGGAAATTTGCTTAGAAATGGCTGAAAGTGGACAGAACAGAGTCAAGAGAGGAAAAATTAAGAAAACAATAGTATTAAATCACAAAACAGAATAAAGTACTATGTCACAGTAAAATATGTAAGTGATGTTCCGTGAAACGAAGGAAAAGACAGTTAGCAGTGAATATACAGAAAGGTGAGGACAGATCTGTGATTTCTTTCAGTCCTTGATGTAAAAATACAACATTAGAGAAACTCATTCTGTATATTCTTCCATCGTTTTATTACTCATAGGTCAGTAAAACGCTCAAGGCAACCTATGCCTCTCTGCTGGAGAGTATCAGTGATGACGACTGTAATCCCACCCCTGACATCTCAGCCACCCTCTCTCTGGAGAGCACAGGCGACGGCCCAGGCACCAAACAAAGCCTGGCCAAGCGCCGGTCCAACCAGCAGGAGACAGAGATCTACTACTTCACCGTAAGCTCTCAGATGGACGGACATAATGCTAGTTCATATCAGTATGAAAGATGATACGCAGTTTTATGAAACAATTGAGAAACGGAAGACATCAGAAAGCTTGATGATCTGCGGTCAGTAGTGCAATGATGTCAGATAATGCTAATTTGATTGGATTTTGTACTTTTAGAAAGTGAAGGAGTATCTGAGTGGCAGCTCCCTCATATCCAAGCTCCAGGCTAAACATGACTTGTTGAAGGAGGCCATACAAAAAGGTATGAAGGTTTCAAGCCAAAAATAGTTCATGAGTCATGGTTTGCATGATTAATTCAGGGTTGGAAACAATGCATTGAATGAATATATCACAATGTAGAATGTGTTGATCTGAGGGTGATGTTTGAGCTGCATCAGTAATGATCCATTATATTTTTTATAATACTTTGTATGTGCCTTAGTCAAAAAAATACAAAGATAAAAATGTAAACAAAACAAAGCCATATTAAATTGATTGTCTATGCTATGCAGGTTCCTCCATTTTTTTGTGTGTGTTTGGGATATCCTTAAATGACTGTGGTGGCTCTACAGTGGCAAGACTATCTAAGCATATCTGAGAGGCCCCCCGTTCCCCACCGTTTAGCATGATGCTAGTTGTATGTTGCTATTGTATGTTTTTCAGTAGTGCTGTTAACAGCAGTTCAAAAAGTATCAAGTGTGTTAACAGTCTGTTATATCCATTAAAATTCACATTATTCTAAAACTAACTTCATCCACAATAATCATTGTATCCATAAAGCCCTAATGATTCATAGATGATAAAGTCTATCAGTTAGCATGCACGAAGCAACCAGTAAAATGGACAGGAATCACCCATTAAAATGTTACTGAATATCAAGTCATATTTCTCCGTTCTCCATTTCTCTCCTCCAGCTGAGGCCATTGACAGCGATCCCTCGAGGTACAGCTCCCTTTTGTCTGTCTGTCTGTCCTGTCTGTGTAATGTTCACACACGGGTGTTTTGACCAACTTGGCTGCGGTCCAGGCAGCATCTGCTGGAGTTTCCCTGTCGGGACTCCATGTAAAGTTTAGCGGATCTGGAGCTAGAGCCACTGAGTTTGATCTGGAGTTTCACGCTCAGTCTCAGGAAAGCAGGGCAGAACTGCTGACTGAGAGTCCCCACACCTCCTCCCAGGGCTGCTTGTGGGGCTATTGGGTTTCATGAGGAAGCCAAAAATCAATGGATCCATTTGGATGAACAGTTTAATTACAGGGACCGCTGAAGCAGCACACCTGTGTGTGTGTGTGTGTGTGTGTGTGCGTGGGTAAATGTTGCAAGTCTGTGTGATTTGTGTGTGTATGAAGATGTTGTGCATGTTTCTGCATGTGTGTATTGATGCCACAGTGTCACAGTGCAGTGCCGGTGTATGTATTTCCCAGAATGCAGCCTGGTAGGGCAGTGCGTGTGCGGAAAGCCAGGCCTTGCTCCCAGTACAACCACAAACTCTTCACTGGAGACATGCTCTCCTTCATCCAGGTACAGCTCCACGCAGCCTGCAGCTGTGTCAGCGATGCGTCCCTGCCACATTTCCGCTGTGTTTCTGCAACATCGCTTCTTCCTGCAACTTCCATACTGCAAAAAAACTAATACTGGAAAGTGAAAGCATCTTAATTACGGGCAATATATCTTGGGTCAGGCAATATACTTGGGTGGAGGTAGCTCAGTGCGTAGGGTGCTTGCATCTTGAGCACCATGAGGTCTTAGGTTCAAATCCTACCTCCAGCACCACCACTGGGTCCCTGAGCAAGACCCTTAACCCCAAGTTGCACCAGGGAGACTGCCCCCTGTAGTTTGGAATAAACGTTGCTATGGATAAAGGCATCTGCTAAATGCCGTAAATGTAAATGTGTATTTCTGACCGAGACCAGTACCTGATCTCAATAACACTCTTGTGGCTGAATGCAATACATATTTCACAGCAATATTCCAACATCTACTTTATTAATAATCTTTAAAAAATATACTGGAATTATTAAAAATATATGATGGATGAGCAGATTTTTGGCCTATTTTTTGTTATTGTTTTGTTTTTGCCACAGCCCTTCATAAGCAAAGCAGCAGGGGAGACAACTGTGGTCCAAATACCACCATAAATAAAATTAATCCCCACCCTTTTTCTACAGAAACCCTCACACCCAAGCATGTATAAACATGCACATGTATACGAACACAGAAAAATACTGTACTCTGTTCAAATGTGAACAATGCTTCCCTACTTATAAAATAAATGACATATAACCTCATAAAATAATGATTTATGAATTAACCATTATTTTCATTTTGGATGTTGGCCTGATATACATTAGATTCTGTATATTAGATTCTTAATCGTGCTGCATTGGCCTGAATCAAAGCCAACAGTCTGCTATAACCTGGCCTTATTCTGTCTGCACACAGCGCTACACGGAAAAAAAGGGATAAAATTAAAAACGGAGACAGTTTTTCTCCTGTGGATTCACTGTTACAGTCCATTCCAGAACTGTGCTTTCACTGTGCTTTCCCCATTACTGCTCACAGAAAACATGCTGATGAATAATGCAGGTTGAGAAGAAGGAGTATGCATTGTGGACTCAAATTAACCCAGTGGAACTGATATATATAAGTGCACACAAACACCAAACACGCATACGCACACACACACGCATGCACACCCAGACACACGCACACAAACACAGATCGACATAATACTGTCCAAAGCAGTATCATCTATTACCCATATATGACCTTATTCTATATTTACTACAGATTGAATCCTTACAGAATGTAAGGTTATATAAATATAAAAATACAGACAAAATGTGTCTATAGTACAATCTGTTTGTGGTGGTTGATTATCTTATAAGTGATATGGCTGAGCAGGCAAAGCTTTCTGTGAATCAGAACGATCTGATGTCCAGCAAAATAGGGACAGGATTTAACAAAGTGGGTGGTCAAAGTGGGTAAGCCTGTGGAAAGGACTATGATATTTGAGGCAATTTGCTGGTAAGTTTTGGTGTTTCATACTTGTCGCTTTAAACATGAAGAAGGAGAACAATATAGCAGGATAGGATCAACTGTATTTATCTAGAAGAACAAGTGAAATTATGTTGCATGCATTGGCGTTGAAGTTCTGATGGCAAGTCACATTTGGCATCTCTGGTATAAGTCTATATTAAGATAAGATAAGATAAGATTAGCATTAATTAGTTCCACAAGTGGGAAATTTGCTTGGTACAGCAGAAAGTGGACAGTATAAGATTTAGAGCAGCAAAATTAAGTGGAACAGTAGGATAGAATAAAAATAAGTAAATAAAAAATAAGTATTTAAAAATATAGAAATTCTCAATTTACAGCCTAAAAAAGTACGGTATTACAGTTTAGTAGTATGTTGTGTACAGCAATATTATACAAATTATACAGTATTATACAAATATAAGTAAGTAAGACTTCTTTTGCACTTTTTGTATTGCAAGACAGGATTGAAGATATGTATTGCACATTGTGTATAAAATAAAATAAAATAACCAGTATTGCACATTCTGTCAGCTGTTGTAGCTTCATAGCATGACAAATATTGTAAATAACCACTGCATGTTAAACTGGAAAGTTGAGAGCTAGAATCTGCTTCTCCTTACTGCTGGCAGGCTGCAGGAAATACTATGAACCTGTAGATAAGGAGAGAACACTGATATGCTAGAGCTCCAACCACCTGATGGGACTGGATGACATGAATTTTTGGTTTCAGTTTACAGTTTTACAGTTTTACATTTTTTTTTACAGTTTTACAGTATGTTTTCCATACACTGGCTGAATGGCTTGATGAGTAAATTATATAATTTCAAATCAAGCTGGCTTTGTGTGTTTATCTAAATGTATTTTCTTCCACCTCCGCATTGCTCTACTCTGATATCAATACTGAGCATCATCACAGCAGAGGGAATTTCCTCAGCTAAGGCCAGAACACATAAAACACTTTATTGACGTCTCTCTCTCCTCTTGTCTCTGTGTGTTGCACGCACGCACGCACGCATATACACACACACACACACACACACACACACACACACACACACACACATGCCTGCTGAAAGCGGATCAAATCTACTCACTCCACAAAATGTAGAACAGGGGAAATCTCCACCCACGTCAATACTGATGCAAGTTCAATTACTGATTTATACACTCACACATTGCACAGTGTAGTTCATTCAGTTCAAGCTTCCTTACCTTACAGAGTAAATATTCCAGTATAGTGTTGATGTCAGAAATACGAGTGTTTAAAAATACCAGCTGGCTTTTACATGGTGAATATATTCATTGTAAATACATGTGAATTCCAGAAGCAAAATAGTCCATCCATATTGTGCTGAAGTGATCTTTAAAGCTTGTGTATTGAATATACATTTAGCATTACATCATTCCCATCGCTTTGTAGCATCACTGACATCTGTGTTCAATCCAAGCCATTTGCAAAGAATCCATACAGAAGCCTTGCACTAATGTGAAGGCATCTGTTTGCCAAGGCAACCCACAGTAAAACAGGGGTTGCCTTGGTAGCAACTCTTAGTATGTGGTTAGCAATGATGATACTAGACTAGGAGTTCTCCAGCTTTTATAAATAATAAACCATGCAGCGGACAAATCCCTCTTGTAATAATTTCTGGCCTCAGGATTTGATGGTTTGTTTATCCATGTGTGTTTATTTTAGGGCCAGGGGAAATCGGTGCAACGTTACACAATCCTACGGCACAACTTCAGCAGATGCTGATGAAGATTATTTCTAGGTCAGAGATTCAAATCTCTAGACAGCAAGAAGTCATCTTCAGGGGTGAAGCTCCTACAAAACTGAAGCAAAGGACAAAACATTAGAGGAACAAAATCTTACAGAGACATCAGAGAGAAAGCCTGTTGGATGACTGGCATGTCATGCTAATTTATAGTTTCAGGAGACAAGCAGTGTAAATATACAGAGACCCCACAACTCTGCAAACTCTGGATATATACAGTACATACAACTCTGGAAAAAATATACTTTTCCTCATTAAATAAGATTTTATTCAGGTAATGAGTACCTCATAAAGCACAATGAGGTGCTTCTATAGGAATTTAACAGACACTGGGCATGACATGTTTGTCATACTCACAGAGATGCTGATTTTAAAATAAATTGCAGTGGTTTCTTCTTATTTTTCCTGGAACTTTATATAGGGGACAATGACATATTGTAGCCCGAGGCATAACGTGGTCATTTTTGTATATTAAACGAATATAGTTTTTTACATTCTTAATATTTTTTTACAAG
Organism: Ladigesia roloffi; assembly: GCA_037577295.1. Classification (NCBI taxonomy): domain Eukaryota; kingdom Metazoa; phylum Chordata; class Actinopteri; order Characiformes; family Alestidae; genus Ladigesia; species Ladigesia roloffi. The sequence continues at coordinate 17,913,207 of JBBKCR010000128.1, read as the reverse complement.
TTGTCAGTAAAATCAAGTGTTTAGAAACAAGTGTTTGCATTTCTTTTGAGTTTTGTAAATTATGATTTCTTATATTAGCTCTATAATATCACAGTCACCAAATGAAATGTAGTTAACCGACTCAGTTTTCCTGTAAAATACATTAAACTGATTAAAATATTTAAAAATACCATTAATGTAAGCATATTGAATCAGTTTGTAATGTTTCAGCTACAGAAATGGGATATTTTATTTTGAATTAAATATAGTTATTGTAATGTCTGCAAATAGTTCTGAAAGCAGTATGCTTTCTCCTATGCATGTATCTGTGCTTCCATTATACTATTCCCTGCTGCTTAACACCTCTATTTCAGCAGTGAACCCAGATCAGCCTCCCTCCATGAACTATTAATAAACTCCATGCCCTGACAGCAAAATCACCTTGATAAATAGCACCACAGCAATGTGTTCCTAACATTTGGGGGAGAGGACAGGATTCAGAAATCCATATTCCATATTTTGTTTCTTTTCATATCAAACGAACTTGTATGCATAATGAGATGGGAAATAAAACAAAAAAATTAATTTACAGCAAAACAATACTACACACAGGGTATAAATACACTGAATTAGCTACACATACCACAAAGCATGAAGGCTTCAGAGTTTTAAAAAGATTTTTCGTAAATTAGATTTTTTGTGAAACTATTCCTTTAAATCCTCCACAAATACAACCAAACTATAGCTTGAAGGTCAAATTGTAATGAATGCAGATGTCACCACAGAACTGATGTGACAAATCTATTAACTGGTCTGTTACGCTTAGGTAAAGCGTGTGGACTATCTACACTTAGGGCCCGATAATGCACATGGCGCACCATACTTTCGCGACTTGCAACCAATCAGTGCTATTTTGTGCGAGCGCATCTTTCTTTTTTCCAGCAGAAATGTACGTTGTCAAGATAGCAGATGGCGTTGCGCTGTGTCGGGCATGTCACTGGAAAGAAGTGGTGAATTTGCTATTTCATGAGAAGTGAAAGTCATTTCGCCACTGACCAGAAAAACCTGGTTATTAATCATGTGCCCATTGTTCAAAGGCTATCATATGGATGCCTGGCGCTTTGGGAGTTCACAATGCACACACACACTGCTTCTTTCATAAGCAGGAGCAAGCAGCAGCACACATTAAAAAAAATAATAATGTGAAGGAAAACTTTATGGAGTCCTCGAAATATAAAATTCAAATGTATATCACATACATCACACCATGATTATTT